>LQNK01001233.1:480259-520139 GCA_001586405.1 Phoebis sennae
AAGCATTCCTTTCGATTGTAAATTAAAATTTCTTCAGGCAATGATGCCAAAGAGCATAAGTACAATTTTGTCTGATTTGAATTGCAATGTTTAAATATTTTTTTTATTATGTAACTGGTAACTATAACTAAATAAAAAAAAACTGTATTCCCATCGCATTCCTCTTCCATCCTGATCTACTTTCCCAATTTCCCATCATTGATTCTCTCCCTATCCCTTCTCTTTGCTTCAAGCTGGCAAGGCATCTACGACAGTATTCTGTCTTAGATGTTCATGGGCTGCGGTCAGTCAATTAACATCAGGTGACCTGCATGCTCCGCTATTACATAAAAATTGCATTGCAGTGCTCGCGGAGGGGTAGCGGGTTCGTACTTCAGCTGCGGCGACGGGTGCATCGGGGGCTGCACGAGCGGCCTGTGCGCCTGCTGCTGTGGGCCCGCGTGTGGCTAGGCATACTGCAGCTCGAACATTTGTGAATAACTATACCTTTGATAACTTAACTGTACACATTTGTGATAACCGTGGAATAAATTCATCGTATATTTTATTTTGTTTAATTTGAATATAAGACCTTTTTGAAATTTTTTGTGGGATATTATAGGACCGAATCCTGTTTGTCAATAATAGTAGCCTAAAGTTGACAGTGACGTTGACAAAATTTGTAAAAATTCTATTCTGGCAACCGAACAATGTGTAGCTGCTACCAAATAGATATCGTGGGCTTCCTCATACGTCAGAATTACCGGCCACTTTCTTAATCTTTATATTTAGGTAAATATAGCATTTGTACTAAATAGTACATAATAGGCCAGTCATCCTGACGGACACCCACTGCAGCGCCCTTTCTCTCCTAATACTTAAAAAACCCCTAAAATTAAATTATTGTAAAATCCATCACACTTCTGTAGATCATTAGCATACAAACAGTCATTCAAATGAAGCAATTTAGGCGTTTCGTATCTGACTGCAACCCTACACAGCAGCAGGCTATAACCAGCCACATGGCACAGGTCCGACACGATACTTTGAAAGAGCCCTAATATTTTCGTTTTCCATTGATACGAGACGACATGCCCGTCTCGTCAAATGCACAACTGATTGTGGCTCTTTCGAGCACAATAGGTACGGCTTTCTGCTATTTATATTTATTTGGCATACAAGGGCGAGGCAGCCGGCAGCATATCCACTTGCACAGCCTGCGAGGCAGCCTCAAGTGGATACGTGTGGCTTATGAGTTTCCCTAGGCTATCGTAAGAAAATAAAAACGAGAGGTACACTTAATGACGTTTATTTCCAAAATATGACAATGGCATGGTAAACAGAACGGCAACACTTCGCTGACCATAATTTGAGGCCTCACTTCCCGTCCCACGCAGACCAGGGAGCAGCATTTCCTCCGAGCTCTAGAGGGCCCGCAGCTTTGTCGACGGAGCTTCTCACGTCACGTCGCTACTACGTTCCTACTCTGAACGAGGAGCCTGGCTCAGAACGGAGCGACCAAAGCTGCCACTGCTCACGTCCGAGTGTTACGCCTTGAACATTAGTTTATTCCGTTAACAGGGTCGGACATGTAGGAAGCTTTATGCTGCACTTTCTCTAGCAGCAATAGTAGCCACAGCAACCACCATAGCACGGAGAGCAACAAGGCGAGCAACACGAGTAGCACGGCCCGCAGCAGGGCGAGTAGCAAGGGCCACAGCACGGGTAACAAGGCATGACTGGTTCAGGTACAGCGAAGGCTTAACAGACTAGTAGTGCTTAGTTTTCTTATGGTTTCTTCTCACTTTTTTATTCCTTTTAATTTACGGCTTGTTGAAGGTTTGAGGTTTGTTTCTTGACTAAACGACTGGGAAAAGAAGACATAAAGAAATGTCGTAGAACATTTTTAAATTCACTTTTCGAATTTTTTATCGTTTTTTTTTTAATAGAAAAGAAAGAGGTAAAATCTATAAGATCTTTAAAGAGGTTTTAATATGTATTTAAAGAGGTTTTTACCAGATGGTTTCAACTGTAACATGTTTTCTGCATATTGTTTGAGAACTTTGGAATTGTATTCAAAAAAGCTTAATTTTAATTTATTAGCAGTTATATATTAATTTAATAACGATTAATTACACTTCCTAATATAATACGTTCGTTTGTAAAAATCAAAATAGAAACTATCAATACAAATATTGGAGTCACGTGACCCGACGAAAGGAATTTTCATTAAACTTTGGACTTGTATTGGACGTTGTTAATGAAAGTTGGTATAATAAAATATTGCCCTTGATCGAGCTACCCGTGCGCCATTACCGTGTAATATTCTTTGAGTGAAACACTTTCTCAGAAGCAATCCCGCTGAAACCTTCCAGCTCTATTTTCCGAGTATAAAAATAATGGATTCTGAGAATATGATATTATTAGAAATACGTGGAGTGCTACGAGTAGCGCAATCGATTTTGTACACATGTACGCATATTTGTTAATTTTGTTTCAACAAATAATGGAGCTGAGGACACTGAATCTGGTGGTCCTTATGCCAAAGCTGGTAAAAAAGAAACGACGTAACTTTATTCATTGTTTCTAGTAGACAAACAATTTAATAAAAATGACGAAACTTACTTACCTAAGTAGGCACACAAAGTTCTACATGGTTCCTGAAATTTCCTTATCCGTTACATTACTAGGTAAAAATCTATTTTTACAGCTTCGAAAACTAGAAGAAATCTTTATTTTCCAAAAAAATCGATAAATTTCTTTATAATTTACGTACTTTAGTTTTACAAATTATGTAAATTTAAAAAAAATACCACCTATTTAAAAATAACTAAGTATATCTGGACTTTAATCCTTTTCAAATAAGGTAAGAGATAATATTGCTAATTTATCATCGTTATTTTTAATGTATCGTTTTCTCGATATCCATAAAATAGGTACTTACGTTACAATTTACAGCAATTAGAAGGGTAAAAAATGATTACAAAATGAAATAGCTGTTGCGAGAACCTATGCTCATAAAAAGTAATTAATTGCTAGGATAAATATGTGTATGCAAATAAAGAACGCAAAAACTAGACAAACTGATTACGCTGTCGGGTGCAACATCGGATTTCATGGAAAATACAATTTTACACGCCTCTCTGAGCGCGCGTCAGTCACAGACTGTGAAATAAGCGTTATTCAACCATGTTTTTATGTTTGTTTTGGTTAACTGAGATAAAAAATGCAATTGATACGAGATTCATTAAATTTTTATTGTTGTGAACATAACTACTTGTATAGGATATTTCCGTAGAGGTCTATTCACACTCGCTGTTGTCGCTTTAAAAAAAATGAAACTATTTGGATTTTAAATTAAATAATAGATAAACCTTGTCTACTCTAACGCAATGGTGTCTATTAAGGCGAAGAAGTTAATTTTTAACTGTGTCACGCTTTGATTTCAGTCACATATCCCATTCTCGAAGGGCTGAGGGAATAAAAATATCTTATTAACTGGCTTTGTGTAAAACTTCATACAAATCGGTTTAATGATCTAAAAATGCAGAAGAAACAGACAAGTATCTACTTGTATATTCTCTCGCCGCCGCTCGTCATTTAAACTTTAAAAAAACTCTGTAGCGTCGACGTAACTATGAGGTTTTATTACTCACCTTAAAAAGTAACACTTTAGCAGCAAGTTTCATAATCACATTACTTGGGTACTTCAAAATTGGCGTGTAATCGTATTACACCTCCACGATTACGATGCCACACTCGTTTTTATTTTTACAATCATTGCTTTATGTAGTACAATTACAGTTTTGCCGAAGATAGATTCGAGATGACTCGTAATATTAGATTTTGAATAAAAAAAGTGTTTATATTAGTTAAAGACTAAATTTACTTAAATTCTGCATTAAAATAATTGTTTTTAAAAACCTACTTTCTACTGGCTGGATCAGACTTGATGAATTGAATATAGTATCCGATTCAATGTACTAAATGCAAAATATTATCAACTCAATATTTCAATTACTTTGCTATAAATATATGATTTTGGGTATTTCAAACGGTTATATTTTTCAAACAGAAACATCAAAGCAAGTTCATCTTAACTGTTCTTTATCAATTATTGGTTATTCATACAAGATTATGATTAATTATAGTTGTTTAGACAAGTCGTATTAGCTGTTTCTGAGTACACCGCTACTTTCCATTGAATAATTCGTGGAAATTCAAACGGCAAATCAGTTAATTATAAAATTAACCGTTATAGAGAACGTTGCTTTATTAATAAATAGCGAGAAGCGATTTCGATTTCGAATTCTGCGAATGTACATCATGCGCGCTCCCCTAGTTCCTAGAATTTCTAGTACACGTTCAAAATATGAATAATAATAAATATATAATTCATTGCAGGATTACAAGGCATCTGTCGAATATAAATATTTTTTACTATCTCATCAGATCAAGCGAGGAAAGGTCATAGCGTCTACCATAGGCGTTAATTAAAACAATATGAATTTGCAAATTATAGTCACCCTTAAAGTAATAAATAATACTTTTTCTTTAGTTTACCATATGACATTACAAAAAATTGTTATGACACTTTGTAAAATAATAATTATGTTTATTGTTTTGCAAATTCAAGTAGTACGATTTCAAGCTTGATAAATCACATTTTCTATAAATCTAATGGTCTAGTTAAGTTTTTCTAAAAAGGACCTCAAAAATTTAAAAAATTATAGATTGCACCATTTTTTGATTTTCCCATCATTTAGGATTTTGTTCTAAAACCCCACTTACAAAACTAATACTGTCAATAAAACAAAAAACAACTTTGTAAACAATATTTATTTTAACAATAATATAACATGTTCATGAGACTCTTCTCCGTTTCTTCCTGCTGTCTTCGTCACTGTCCTGCTCATTGTCACTCGCTGACAACACTTCAGTTGCTGCATCATTTATATCTTCACCTGCAATCATTTATTTAAAGTTTTAATTATTAATCAATAGCCTTCTAAACCACATTTATATTGAGAATATAAATTGTTCATCATTCATACCACTACACCCATGAGTAATTTTTTTACAAGAATTGCTAGTTTGGGACTAGATAGTGTTGTGTTAAATGGCCGATTCGCATTTATAATACTGTCTATGGATTATATAGGAATAGCGTGTGTTTTATTTTAGACTACTTAAATTTAAATGTTTATATTAAGCAATAGTGCTTGCAATGGGTTCCTAACATTTTCTGGGAACGGATCTGATTTCATATCCTCTGGGAACGGATGATTTTCGGGATAAGCTATCGTATGATTCTTGGAAACCCGAGGTTCTCTGTAGAAAATTTCATCCTAATCGGTCCAGTAGTGTCGGAGCCCGTTCAATTCAAACAAAAAATGTAATCTTACCTTTTTATAATCTCTTAATTAACTGTACAAATTTAGGTGTCTTATTACATCACACCTCGATTGTAAATGCTGACGTACACCCAAAAAATTTTATAATTCTCAAAAAAACTCATAATCGATTTACTGTTAATATATAGATTAATATAAAAACAACCATAATATGTGCAGCATAGTGTAGTACATATTTTAATGTTTGTTTTATAATTGATTTTGTTGTCTAAAAAGTTCTTTTTTTTATTTTCGATTGCTGTAATTTCCTTAAATTTAAGAAACACAACATTGTTTTATATACAAGCATGTTATGTTTAAGTTAAATGTATGTGTTCTTGCTGGAAATTCTTTTTAATAAATAAATAAATAATATTAGTATGCATTATAATAATGACACATACCATCGTTCCTGTCTTGTTCGGCGTTGAGAGCCTCCATGAGCACGGGCGCTTTAATGCGGAAGTCACGAGCTGTGCCCAACGACAGGTATTGTTGGAAATTCAACTGTAATGATTTTTTTAAATATTTACATGTATATTTATTTAATGAACTTTTCTTTTAACTTGGCTCAATAAGTTTGTTTAACTTACTGATGAATAATTAAAATAAATAGCGCCTGTGTGTAATAATCCTTAAAAAATAAATAAATAATAATTATTGTTCTATTTACACTCAATACGACCATGTATTCAATACTTACTTATTAAAGTACTCCATCAACATATTCATCGTAACCATTAAACTCTAAAAATAACATAGTTTTTGTTTGAGCGTCTTTTATGGTATACATAGCATTCTATAAACAGAAGTGGTATAGAAAAGAAATTTCTTTTTATATATATCTAGTCACGTGATAAAAGAAATTTCTTTACGAATAGTCTTACCTTGGTCTTATTGCCCAGCAATATGGCGTGCTTGCTGAACTGCTCGGCCTCCAGCACCAGCCGCGGGATGAGCTTGGTGTCGCGCAGCACTTTGCTGGCCTTCTGGTGCTCCTGCGACGCTTCCAGGTACGTGATCAGGTTGTCCATGACCACTGATAGCTTCTTACCGCTGAGTTTGAGGAGGCGGTCCAGCCTGTAACATATTGATGTATAAGGATCGTTTAATGTACATGTCGGGAAATAGCAAAAAATGCAGGTTATAAGCAACGATTCCTGCTTATAACAATTTTGGGCGGTCTGCTTACGAAAATTTGTCACGGCTTTTTTTATTATTTATTTATTTATTTATTTATTATGGGTGAATGTGAGCTCACGTTCCATATTTTGAACCGATATTGTGTTGCTATCTTAAATAATGAGGAACCACGTGAGTTGACTAGACTGTACAGTCCACCTCGGCTGCGTGTGCGCCTGCGCGGCCAGCTGCCGGCACAGCTGGGCCAGCAGCGCGTAAAGGCGCGCGGCGGCGGCCAGCACGCGCTCGCTGGCGCCGCCCACGCAGCAGCGCAGCGAGCCCAGCCGCGCCGCCACCCGCTCGCCTACCTCGGCTGCGTGTGCGCCTGCGCGGCCAGCTGCCGGCACAGCTGGGCCAGCAGCGCGTAGAGGCGCGCGGCGGCGGCCAGCACGCGCTCGCTGGCGCCGCCCACGCAGCAGCGCAGCGAGCCCAGCCGCGCCACCCAGCCGCTTGCTTGGCACAGCTGTACCACCACCCACTTGTACAATTCCACCAGCTCTGAATACAAAAAAAAAATATCATTATTTTCTTTTCTTATTTAAATCATATAACAGGACCCCTGACCGATAATAATAGCGTGTCACAGATAATATCATGCAATACATGGAAATGCCAACTAAATGACGTCGACGAGAATCATTTTGTGTACCTACGCCATAGGATTCTCCGACTGACTGACATAGAATATCCAAGCATTATTATAACCAACCGGTTTAATTTTTACGAATTTTTCACTAAGAACATAGAAAATATTTTTAAGTTTTCAATACAGCGTTAATAACCTTTGTCGATCCTCTGTTGGTTGGCATGCGTGGCGTTATTGAGCGCAGTGCACAGATCCCTGCCCCTGTTGAGCAAGTGTTCCATGCACTTGTACCGGCTGTTGAGGTGCGCGCAGATCGTAGTCAACACTGTGTGACCTGTGCGAGTGTCGATAGACGGAAACTCTGCTGAGTCTTGTGTGGCTGCGGAGGATTCTTCTTCCTATGAGATAATTGATATGTAAATTCTTGATTGATGAATGAAGTGTTATTTTATGATTCATCAATAATTTTTAATTATGTAAAACCCAAAAGATAGGTCAATAAATATGGTACTCTGTCCCTATAGTTAAACATATTTTTTCATACTAGTGATACCAGAATTTTTGAATATCGATTTTTCAATTTATACTAATCAATTAATAACTATTTAATCTATATCAAGAAGAAACTATAAAGAGGAAAGATTTTATTTTTTCTTTGTCTGTTTGTATGAATGGAATAGGCACCGAAACTACTGGACCGATATGGATGAAATTTTGTACAGAGATTCATTGACATGTACATAGTTTTTTATCCCGAAAATCCTACAAGAACGGGAGATATACGCGAGTGAAAAAGTCCAGCTAATTTTTCACGTATTATATGCACAATAACACTTACATCGATTTTGCCAAGCACCACAGTGAGCTTGTCAAACAGTTGGTCCAACAGCACCGCCTCCCGTTGCTCGCGGTAGCCGGCGCTGAGAAGTGGACCGATCAGCTGAAGGCAGTCTTGTTTGCTGGTGCGTATGTAGTCTTCCAACTTTGATATCACCTGATAAGTATATTAAAATTAGAAAAATTAACAAGTTTTAAATAGCTAAATATCTATAATATATATAAATAGCATATATGTGATAACTATAATAAATTAATATGAATTTTACCTACCCAATTACTTTTTACAAAAATATTTCATCAATAGTTAATCACCGAAATTGAAATGTGGTTGAAATTTTGTTTGTTTGTATTCATTTTTATTTGTCTTGACAGGCGTCTCCAGCAACACGCTGGCTATCTGCATGAACGGGCTCGAGTGCTTCTTACATTGCATCTGTGTCCTCCAGTGCGCTGCGAGCCTTCAGTCCCGAGAGCGTGATGTGAACGTATCCTTATATTTATATACACTAGTACGTATATAAGCTCACAGTATTCAAGTCTGCGTACGCACTGACAAACGTATCTAACAACACACTAGGCACCGGTACTAACAGGCTTATGTGCTGCGTCAGCATTGCATTTGCGTCTTCCAGTTGCTAGAGAGCGGTGTGAACGTACCCTAATATACACACTAGTATTGATATAAACTCACAGTATTCAAATCCGCGCACGCACACACAGGCGTCTCCAGCAGCACGCTGGCTGTTTGCACCAACAGACTGGAGTGTTTCTTCAGCATGGCGTCCGAGTCCTCGAGCGCACTCTCCGCTTCAAGCTGTGACAGCGCGGTGTGAACGTGCCCTAATATACACACTAGTATTGATATAAACTCACGGTATTCAAATCCGCGCACGCACACACAGGCGTCTCCAGCAGCACGCTGGCTGTCTGCACCAACAGGCTGGAGTGTTTCTTCAGCATGGCGTCCGAGTCCTCGAGCGCACTGTCCGCTTCAAGCTGTGAGAGCGCGGTGTGAACGTGCCCTAATATTTGGGACATGTTTGCTGATGGTGTAGCGTCACTTTCACCCGCTGGAAAAAAATAATCACAGATTAATATCAGTAGGTAGATTCTATACAAGCAGCAAAAACGTAATTGAACCTTATAATTTTATCTATCTTTTTTGTTTAAGTATTATCCATCTGGATTAAAACGCAATTTTCAAATAATTATATTATTGGTTTTAATTTGAGAATATCTATATATAGAGTGTAAGTATGGAAGTTTTAGAGGCAAACTAATAAACAAAGCCAATAAAAAATATACATACTTATTCCTGACAATACACTTTCTACTTTAAAAGAGTGATGTGATGTGAGGAGCAGGTTGAGACAAGTTTTGAATACTTCGAGGCAGCCAAGCGCGGTTGCATCATCAAAACCACATAAGTCTTGAAACCTAAAAAAAATAGGACTAAAAGGTAAAAATCCTAGAAAATATAACTATTGAAAGTATAGTCATATAATTAGCCAAAAGTTTTGAAACCTAGAAAATATATTATGAGTAAAATCCCAGAAACACAATTCAATATTACTGACATATTTTGATTAAGTTCAAGAAGATTTCTCGGTTGCTTGTTGATTTTTATCTCTAGGAAGTAAAATGAAATGGCAAATTCAACAGCCTCCTGAACATTTTACAGGAAATTCGAATTCCAAAACATTTCTTACGCTCTCCCTAGGGGGCTGAAAAATAAATCTATACAATAAACCATACTATACATCTTTTTATTTTATAGTACTGACCTGCAAACAGCCCTCTTGTACACCAGCTCCGCTATCTTCAACCCGTGCGTGCTAATCTTACTCTTATCCTTGGTCTCCTGCAGTACAGTGACCACATTACGTAACGCAATAATATACATCTTTTTATTTTATAGTACTGACCTGCAAACAGCCCTCTTGTACACCAGCTCCGCTATCCTCAACCCGTGCGTGCTAATCTTACTCTTATCCTTGGTCTCCTGCAGTACAGTGACCACATTACGTAACGCAAAGTGGTGGAAATCTCGTCTGCCGCGGATTTGGTTGCGCTGCTCGAGAGATGACCAGCTTACTTCCTCACTGCAAATAAATATATTTGGTATTAGTATTAGTAAATACGGAAATACACACATTCCTGAAGGGTAGCCTAACTAACCTAAGTTAATATGTTATGTTAAAATGCTGTCATATTTTGACGTTAACCTACTCAAGCACTTATTTCGAGGGTAAAAAATAATAGTTAGGGATTATTATCATGTCTTACGAAATCTACTGGGCTATAGCCATCAATGTTAACTATGAAAATTAAACCTTGTGGTGTGTTCAAAACCAACTTAATAATAAACAAAAGTCCTTTAAATAATGTAGTATAATTTTTAAAAAAAAAAGCAAAATTATCAAACTACAATATAGGGAATGTAAACTAATCTAGTGTATTCACAAGACAACTAAAACAATATTTTGGAATGAATACACTAGATGGGTACATTATATTGACGATTAACTAATGTAAAATATATGTAAATTGTTTTTTCTTATGTAAATGGCTTAGGTCTTAAATGAGAAATCTTTAAACCTAAAATATTACTAATACATACCTGTAAAGTAGCTCCAACACCCTGTAACAAAGCGCCAAGTCCCATACACAAGGTAAAGGTTTGAAAGGTCCCGCTCTATCCTTCATCATGTTTGATACCTTACTGGCTTTCCCCTTTTCCTTTTGAGACTTCTGACTCTTTTGAGACTTTATTGTATCACGGGTCTCATTTAACTTCCCTTTCTTACCCCCTTTTGGTGTAGCCTGCACAGAATTATTATTAATAACAAGCTACAATGATACATTGATTTAAACACTTAAAAAATTACAAATTATCTAAAAATAAAAATTGTATTTTTATTTTCTTATATAATTATTAAGAGCAAATTTTGTTTACCTTTACAGAGAATTTTAACAAAATGAGATTTTTTTATGACTAGTTTGAATAAGAAAACATCGTTATTAGTACTACCATTCGCCCTTATAGGGGACATGGGCCTTCAAACTTTGAATAACGAAAAAAATTAGATTACAATATTACTAGATACGTAAAATAAATGTTACCTTAGTATTATCTAATAGCTGACTATAAGTCCTATAGAGATTGTACACAGCAGCAGCGTGCGTGGTGTGCGGTCCCCACTGCATTATCTGATGAGCAATCAATGTCTCGTAGCACTGTAGCATTTGTTGGACTTTGATCCTTTTCGCTTTTGATTCAGGAGTCAGATCGGATATTCCAAGATCTTGCTGATAATAGAAATAAGATAAAATTATTATTTATAATAATTAATATTTCTTGTTTCAGGTTTAGGGCTACTAATATAGAATCAGTATCCTTATTTGCCTTTTGGGGCGCCTTACAGTGCAATACAAGATAGTTATTAAAAGTGCCGACCTTATGTCATAACATAAATATCACAACAAAATTTGTGGAAAAACCTACATACTCGTTACATTAAAAGCCTCATATTTATATATGTATCAGATCAAGGTTTACAAATATACGACTTATCCATAACTTCTAATAATTTACTGTGTAATTTTGGGCTATTGCTATCTTCATTATTAAATATCGTACGATTCTTCTTCAGTTAGCTGAAATCATTAAAGCAAGTATTTTTATTCCTTATTAAACTTACCATATCAACTTCCAGCAAGTTCTCACAAGTGCACAACTTCTCCATAACTTCCATCAATTTACTACGTAAATACACACTATTGCTATCCCCCTGACTCGATAAAATATCATCTGACTCTTCCTCCATTGGTTGGACGAATTGCGATATTGTATACAAGAGGTGACCTATTGGCTCCTGAAAAAATGTAAGTAAGAAGGAATTTTGTAAGGAATATAACATAAGTATTTTTATTTAAAGACAAATTGTTCTTTTAAAAAAATTAAATAGAAGTACATTTTTTCGTTTAATAATATAAAAAATCAAACCAATTATACTTTTAAGTTTAATGGTATGTACTTGTATATTTGACCTAGCGAAGCGATTTCTTCATCTGCTATCAGTCTCGGAGTTAAGATGGGCGGGCAATGGAGAATGTTACTAGGTATGCCAAATAGGTTGAAAGTTTGTTACAGTATAGCTTGTATCTATACAAATACACTGTTTTTGTTGCAGTCAAAAATACCAAGTAGTTTTCATTTTATAAGCTTTTAAACTTTCGAGTTCCGCTAAAGTCACGTGACCGCTTGTGACGTCACAAAACAGACGCCGCGCGGGCCGCGCTACTTCGCAGCAACTATAGTACGTGTGGGAACCGCTATAGCGAGCGCATGAGCTGTCTGTTTTATGACGTCACACCGCCGCAATCGCCGCGTCGGGCGATTACGATTTGTTTTGCTTATAAATCAAAAACTGATTGACGTAACAAAATAATTTTTTCAACAGTATTTTTTAGTTAAAAAAAACAATATGAAAAGCTAAAAATCAAAATTTGTTAACATTCTTCATTGTAAGTTTGTTTGTAAGTATGAAAAACTTTGTCTAAAGATAACCTAAGTATTGTATATTCGATCTTGGTTAAATTTAATAGGCATATAGTTTAGACAAAAGAAAATTTCGAGGGAGGGAAACGAAGATAGCGGGGTAATATAAGCTATAATATTATGAATATACCCAAGTGTGGTATCAAATGAAAGGCCTTGATTTATACATTACAAAGTGAGGTTTAGGTCGGGGCGAGCTGTTAGTAAAGAATGTTCATTCATTCATTAATTAAACAATGAACTTACAACCAAGGCAGCAGTGATGGGGCCCACTTGGAGACACTTGTCCCACAGCAGCGGCGCGGCTTCCTCTTCATCAACCACATACTTGCCCACGTGCTCGTACAGCAGCTCCAGTATGGTCTCGTGCAGCGCCTGCTTTTCCTTGGCACATTCATATATTTCTGAAAAAAAAAATCTTTGTTGTTGAATCAAACAAACCTCATATTAAGGGCCCGGGTCCGTACCAGAACACGCCCCGTAATTTTTTTAAGTTTTAGTATTTTTTGTTATAGCGGCAATGGAAATGCACAATTCGTGAGAATTTCAGCTTTCTACATCACGGTATGAGATTCAGCTTGGTGACAGACACAGCAGAGACTTAATAATACCCCATTTTCTACCTTTTAGGTACGGACGCCTAAAATTTTTTTTTTTTTATTAAAATACCCCATCTTACCTTGAATAGATTCTCAACATATTTCATCATCGTATATTATATAATCATCTCACCTGTGTACAGCAATTGCTTTACAACTGCGTCTTGTACGAGGCATCTTCGTAAAATAGAGATGACTTCCAAACAAATTGCCTCGTTGCGTATTCGTGATGTAACCCTAAAAAGATAAAAAAATATAATTAAATATTTCATAATTGAAGAGACAAGTGATTATAATATAATAAAATAGAATATGTATTGGAGTTTACACTAGCACTATGCATGAATACTTTTTTTTAATACGTAGGTATTCCAAGAAGTTGTCGGCACGAGCCAAAAGTTGCCAAAAGTCAACCTTGAAAGATTTCAGACATGCTAGCATGAGACTCACGACGCTTGAACGGACACTTCGTGTTACCTTCTAAAAATAATTAAAAAAAGTGTTCCCAAGGCAACAAAAAGGTTGGGAGCTCGTGCTTTAAGGGCTCGTGCGAGCCGCACCCGCTCTCACTGGCGCCTCTGCTGCTGGACAGCTGCATGTGCTGCAGGACTGTGAGGAGGCACGGTACTGTTGTGTACACTGCGGTGCCGGTACCGGTACCTGGCGCCGTGCTGCGTGGCGTGCAGGTCCACGGTGAGCTGCGTGAGGTACGAGTGCGCGCTGTACTGCGAGCCGCACCCGCTCTCACTGGCGCCTCTGCTGCTGGACAGCTTCATGTGCTTCAAAACGGTGAGAAAGCCGTGGAGCGAGAGGCAGCGATGCTGCGAGTCCCTAGAAAAAATAAGAAATAAGCAAACTTGCTTTCAAAAGAAGAGCGAGAGCTTTTCGAGCTAGCCTACAATAATTTAACAAACCCAAGCTTCAATTTACTCCTATACTCGTGACATGACGTAAAGAGTCCGCATTGAATGAATATATCAAACAAATTTCGTAACGCCTAGTAGATTTATTATTTTTACATATTTATATATATGCTCAATTCTTAAAACAATAATAATATTTAGCTCAAAATGACCCTATATTACCCTAACCTTGAATACAATCCCTTCCTGCACACCATGACGAGCGTGTCCCTCGTCCGCGCGCTGAAGGACACGAGCGGGCGCACAGCGGAGTACACCGCGCCCGCGTGGCTGTAGTCCGCGCCCGCCTGGCAGCTCTCCAGGATGGTGCCGAGCTGGGGACAGCTCTCGATCGACACGGGCGTCAGTTTGCAGAGCACATGGAGACAGTCTGAAATGAGAATATATTGTGTGTAAGTATTTTTAGAAAATAAGTGAATTGTAAAAATTCTATAACTAATATTCTCTCTCTAACCATATAATGGTCAGAAATTTTCGGAATTGTAAGAGTTCGCGCAAATTAATAAAAATTTAAATGAATCTCACACCCTATTAGTCTTACGATATCATATTTACATGTTCTTGTAAATTTATTGATTTACAGTTATATGACATAGTTTCTCATTGTTTTAAAATGAACCTCATATATCTGCATTTGTTTCCATTATCGTTTCATCATTGAGTATGCGATGATTTAGCGAGTTTATACTCCGATTAACATTACCGCACTGTGCAGAATTTTATTGCTCACAAACTTTTAGAAGTCCTGAACCAAAAATTATATCAAGTGATAAAATTATTCACACAACAGCATATTACTTTTTTGTCCAAAAATGTAAGAACTTTCATATACCTGAGTACTGTCTCTGACTCGCATCTCCAGACAGCCTATCAGCCAGCTGTCCCAGCATGTGCTGGGCAGTATTGGGCTGGGACTTGCACAGCCTCACCAGTATCAGCTTGCCGTGCGACCAACACGCTCGAGCGACCGCCTTCACCCGGGACACCGAGAGTAACGAAAACGCGAGGTTGATTAGACCTCGTACTGTTAACTCGCGGTGGTTTGCGCTGGGAAATGATGAAGGAAGAAAAATTTATTAACTTATGTACTACAAGTTATTGTAACAAAAACATACTTTAATTCTTTTCTGTAAGATCTATTTGTAAAAATATTATGTAAAAGCAATGTTTTCATGACAATGGTTGAAATATTATTTTTTCGAAAACAATTTTTCGAATGCAGAAATAAAAATGATTTATTAACACCATATTTAATATTCCTTTTAAATATCTTCTTTAGATCTGGAGAAAACTTGCCTTTCAGTAGTAAGTACTTTGAGTACATTCACCACATTAACATCTGGTGGAAGCACAGAACGCACCCACGCTGATTCCTTACTTCGCAACTCATCCAATGTGCGCTGTTCTATCGCCGATTTTATCACCTGGAGATTTTTAGGTTATTATAATTCATACAATGTAGCATATTCATATAATTTATTAGTAAAATTATCTGTAAAATGGATACAAAATAACAACAACACCAGTAGGGTAACTATTTGTAATTAATTATGAAGTATTGAAACTTACGTCCAAACAAACGGATCTAAACTCAGAACCCTTATCAGACACAGCCAAGGCAAGGTCTAGTAGAAAGGGAGCCCTTAACAATTGAGTTTTGGGCCACTGTTTTAAGTGTTTTCGTATCAGCTCTGGATCGGCTGCGCCCTGAGAGATGTGGTACAAGCAAGTTGATAGACATCTGCTTAGTTCTGCATGACTATGTTGGACTGGAAATAAAATAAAATTATTCAAGAAAAGTTGATTTATTTTACACACTAACCATATTATACTTAAATAAGAATTATTGAAACTTTATAAGTTTATGAAGTATTTACCAAAATACTACACCGCTATTATTGTAAATTTGAAATTCAAATAAATGAAAAGTTTTTTTTTTCCTGGACTAATCATGCAATCAGTCTGTAAGACTATAAGCAGATGTGCTGTATTCATTTTGAAATAGATGAAAAGTAAACACATATGTACTTACCTTTACTACATTCACAGTTTGTATAAATTTTGCTTCCTTGATTAATTTTTTATTACTTATGGATATACTAAAAAAAAAATAACTGACCAATATCATCAATATCCATAGTGGTTGACTCTGAATCCTGTGGCGGAGGTTCCAACTTGCAGTACAGGTGTACGTTGAAGTAGTGACTCAAGTGAGCCAGCACCACTTCCAAATTGTACAATTTGCATAATCTACAACAAACAAAATATAATGCATCCAATAAAAAACTTTTTAGTTAAATTATGGATTTAGATTGACCATTTTAAATGATATAAATAAAATACACATTTGATAAAGGAAAAAAAAAAAATTGTTGATTAATGTTTTAAAAAATCTAATCTTATGTACTATTCTTAATTCACAGAGTATCATAAACAATTGTTTTAAATAAAAGTAATTACTTTAATAACTGATGTACAAGTGGCGGCAATGCTTCTGGAGGTATGTCTGTTATTTGGGTACACATTTTGTTCACCACCTGCCTATGATCAGTGCGAGATAGATGCATATCCCTGAAAAAAGGTTGGAATAAAATGCTTGACCAAGTTTGTTTTCCTAATAATGAAGTTTTAATGGTTCATATAGTGGAATACAATAAATTTCAACTGGTCTTGATTTTAATTGATCAAATAGTACTTTTTCATATTGAATAAAAATATGAAGACTGTCATCTCTTATTAAATTGCATTATAACATTTTAAGGAAGGACATAGGATAGGTTTTAACCCCGAAAATGCCACAGGAATAAGAGATATATGTGGGTGAAACCACAGCTAGTTTCAAAAGATTGTGTATCAAAATCAATTCATGTTTAGAACATTAATAGCATAAAGCTTTTAACATAATAAAAATCACCTACTTGAACATAGCAGCCAGTTGTACCAACTGCTTTTCATGCCACCTGCTCATGCAGAGCTGGTGTACGCACTGCACCTTGTATTCACTGCCTGACATATCAGTGCCACAGTGTTTCACACTGCTTTGAGATGAGAGCACATTCAAGCATTCAGGTAACACATCCCTCCAACTGTAAACAAATATAGCTGTTATTTAACCAAGCTCTCGGAGGATCATCATCTATTGTTTTAAAATACTTGTAATAATATAAATATTTTCATAATTCCTCTACACTAATATTAAGGAAAAAGATGATTTCTTGCTCCAAATTGATTTTAAAAATCCTTTACTGTTGGAATCCTATTTAATCCCTGATGAACATAGACTATATAACATTATGTTATTGGAATGAAGTTGCGCAGATCAGTTAGTAACATATTGAAATTAAAGTAAATTGACCTAAGACCATGTTATTTATAAAAAATGTAAAGTATTCTAAAAGCATTGATGCAAACACAGAGAACGGTGGAAAAAGAGTTTAAATTAAAAATTACAAATGCAACATTTAAACATACATCATATTGACATCACAATCGTCCACAATAGACTGCACACTATCATTATTCCACCGAAGCAGGTCTTCAACGGGCATCCGTGGCAGCTCCAAACAGACACGGCTTATAACGTCTCCACAGTGAGTCAGGGATGTTGCCTCCTTCCTCATGGTTTGTAACACTATATCTATTATCTGAAAGTATATGATATAACAGTTCAATAAAGCAACATGGAAATAATAAATCAGAAAGAAAAAATTTACACTTACCTTAACTTTACAAGTGGCTGTATTATCCACCAAACCATTAAAAATACAATCAACAAGGTCCCCAGCATCATTCTTCAATATGCGCTGGTGCAAACTCTTCGTAATCTATAATATCAATATTTTCAAATAAACTTTTATGCTTTACAGTGCTTAAACTGAAAGAATATAATTTAAAATCATTTTTAATTACTTTATTAATCATACCTCATTAAATTTTAGTTTGCAGTATTCACGAAGTTCATCGCGTTTGCTGTTTATATGGCCTAATTCTTTAATTCTTAAAAATACTTTAGTTGAATCCATATTTATATCATACGATTATTTTAATAGAACATTTATGAAGCTAGGACAAATTCATAAAAAAGTATACATCCACTTTTATTTACAGCCGCCAAAATGTTTCGCTTTTTCAAAATTCAAACTCTTTGACACTTGATATGTAAAAAGATGAAATGTCAAATGTTTAATTTTATGTTCAGAAACAAGATTAATTTAAAATATATTTGCTTATTAGATAAATGCCTCTAATGGTTTGCTATGACATTTAAATTGAAGTAGGTCTCGAAGTACCCAAAATTTAATCTTGAAACTAAATTGTTTTTATATTGCAATCATTACATGTATATATTATGTTCTTAATTTATAAGGGGCAACACAGATAATAACGTCTTTTCTGAAGTGACGTCATCACTATCATTCATTACAGTTTACGTTTGAGAGTGAGAAGTTACGAAATTCACAAATTCCGTCTTATCATGCCAGTTTAAATGTACAAAATTTGTACTAAAGACGTATTTTTTATTTTACAACTATAATGTTATAAAATTTTATCAGAAAAAGTGACTGGTTCAATACTAACTACGAAACTTTATAAGACAAGCGTTGTGTTTCGTTTTGGCGGCATTGCTTAAAGCTACCGAAATAGATCTCCTTGTGCAATATTTTTAATAGGGCAAGTGCATAAATAATAGACGGCTCCAGTAAAACTTTTCAAGGTTTACATGTGAGAATCATGATGGTGTAGTACATATCTTTGCGCCGTTACTACATGGTTATAGAAACTTGTGTAACAAATAATGGAGAATCCAACGGTTACTGGATTGCGATCAAGGTCCCGATCGAAAACACCCTTTTTACGATCGAGCTGCGATCGCGAAAATTGTCCTGAGGGTGAAGACCATGTTCACCAAAAGTCAGGACGAAAAACGCCAATAAAAAGAAGCACTCCTATCAAGTAAGCAATATATTTTTTTACAATATAGATATCGTATTTCTAACCGTGCGATGCAAAACTTGATAATGGTTATCAGAGGGATTAGTCCAATCAGTATAAACAAATGCATTTTTGTTGATACTTCTTCTAATTTAATTATTATTTTCTAAAACAAAGGTGTAAATTATAACTACATCGTGTCTTTGCTTGTTATACTTTAGTGAAAATAATGACTGAAGTTCAATTATGATATTTGTAAAATACAAATTATATCAACATTTCTAATTTATAATCAATATAACCTCTACATAAACCTTGTATAGTTCTAAAAATATATGGTTTCTTTAATCTTCACATCTCAAAAAATACAGCATATGTTAAGAATTTTAAGGTTGTTTACACACAATGAGGTCATAAAATGAAGGCCAATGTAAGGCCAGCCATGGTGTAACTGACATACCCATAAAGAAGACACTGGTATCATTATTGTGAAATGAATAATGTCATGTTTTTGATGCTACAATCAAGTAATTTAAGAATTTAAAATTGAAATCAATTTAAATATAATACTTGATAAATATGGAATAGTCTTCATTTTACCTTAAAACATTTAATTGTTCCTAGAAAATTGTTGATGAGCTTTCATTATTTGTTATTGGTAATATTAAAAGTTTAGGGACATTAATATTAAGTCCTATTGTTCATAATATAAATATGAAATTTTATGTTTAGAATGTATAAAACCGAATTATGCAAAACAACTTGGCAGATATAGATGATATTCAATGTAAAGGATATTTATATAACTTTATATAGGCCTATTATAAAGTTTTTATTATATTCTGGTCCAGATAAGTAAAGCTGTAGGTAGAAGTTAGAAATGGATATTTAAAAAGTTTTGTAAGATAGCAGCACACAAATTTTTTATTTAATAAATTTTGAGTTACCTTGAAATATGAGCAACATTTTAGCAAGGTGCATGAGTCAACAGGTTCACTCGTTGAAAGCTGATAACATGTTATCAGAGTTAATTATACTTTCATTGCCGTTTGCACTATTATATTTACCTTACATCGAGTTAATCAGCATTTACTCTGCTAATGATTTTAAACTTGCAATTAAAAATTCTAAAGTTCTTATTATTTTATTCACACAGAATGGCATTTACAATTTAAAAAATTTACTCTTCCAATTGTTCTTTATAATAAATGGATATGACTACAAGTCTAACAATTTCTGGATGAAATTATGAATATGAATGTTGAGCCACAATTTATAACATAATTATTTTAATTCCTTGTTTCTGTAAAAATGTAAATTTGCCAATATTTTACTAGGTGAGCGATATGCATTAACATGCTAATATTGCAAAATGAATTAAATTTACAATTTTAACAATAAGTGAAGATATCTTAGTGCACAAGTCAATGTGCAAACACAGATGCTGCTCTCTCTAGGCATGGGAGTGTACCAACTCCTCCAACTTTCCTTTTTTTAATTGAGCTGTACATGCAAATCCAATAACAGAATCTGATAATTATATGAGAACTTTTAAGTAACAAAGCCTTTATTCACAGGCAGCTACATCCCCCTTCAAAGAAAGGCAGCATAGAAACAGTACCTGAAGAGGATGATTCCGCCCCGGCCCACCGCACGAGGCAATCCACAAAAACCTCGGAGAAGCTTATTAAGACGTCAGATTACTCTTCTCAAGAAAGTTTAGACAGATTAAAGGAGCATAGAAAAGAAATATATCAGGTGAGTACCAAATATACACAGACCAATTTAGAACTTCAATATTCAGTTAATTTTGAATCCTGCTACAATATTAATATTACACAGATATTTCAATGAAAATACCTTATACCTTAATCATGCATTGTATCAATCTATGTACATTGAATGTCATAAGAATAATAAATTCACTTTATTACCATTCAATAATTTACATAGCTACAGAAATAAGTTAATTTAAATTGTTCTAGTGTGCTAATCGAACCATGAACAAATAAATGTATAAAGGTATATCTAAGCCAATAAGCTGCTATTATAAATGAATTTATAATTTTATTTCAATTTGTGTAACAATAGAACCGTTTTTGTAACAATTTTTTGCTTTAATAATGATGATAAGAAGTTTAGTACACAGTTTATTTTATAAGCAAAGAATATAGTTTGAGATAACGAGACCTACAATTATAAAAATAAATCAATTAAAAGTCTGTGTGTTATCAACTGTAAATTAAGATTTATCATTCCTTTCATATACCAAGCAATTGTTAGTTATTGGTTACTAACAATATAATTAAATTTAATAAGAGTTACATCAACTCTAGTTTTATACTTAAAAAAATGATAAAAGAATTATAAAATGGTATTTTGTATCAATCAAATGCACACAGAGAAATATACCTAATATATTATTTTTAAGCTGCTGAATTAACCATATCAATACCAGTAATTTGTTGTAACATTATCTTAATTCTTCTGAGACCTCAAATTTAGCTTTTAGTCGAAGTATGGAATACAGGCTACCCACTATAGGTATGTGCATTTTCACATCTGTTACACCGATATTCTTTCGGTCTTAATAAGTATTTTTTACGAATGCTTATAAGAAAATTAATCATTTAGATTTTCGGTTTGCTATCTCTAGAGGATATGACGTCATTTTAAATTACCACTTAGGTGTATCAATTCTTTATTTATATGTTAATTTTTAATACGTTTTTCATTGTAAGTGCGGACTTGACATCGCATTCAAAATTCAAGGTTAAAGGCGTACATATGCATCTACGAATGCCGTCCATATAAGGAATTTCATTGTAACCGTAAATAATTTAAACTAGTTTTTTCCTCTTAGCACATTCTTAATGCAAACAAAATAATATTTACTTATGCTTATTCAAGGCAGATGTTTGACCACTTCGTCCATTTGCTACGACATTATTGACTAATTAGTACCCCCTGAATAAGCGGTACAATTAAATTTTTCGTGATATTCGTAACAATAAATAAGTATAATATTAAAAGCTTGCAGAAAATATATGTTTTAGTTTGTGAATTCAATTCTCAAGTTCTTTTAGCAATAAATTTTGAAACATCAAACATGTGTTATCTCAGAGCTATGCAAGTATATCGTAATATTAAAACCGATATCATTAAACCACCATAATAAATACAGAGAAAACATACAGCTACGTAGGTAGTTATGATTCCTTTAATGTTAATCTACGCACATTAGACTTCGTATGTTTAGTATGTAAATATAGCTTATTTTTTCTATATCAACATCTTCATTTGCTGGCGTATTTTTGATTGAATTTTACAGTTAAACTAAGCTTTACCAAGTCATTCAACTTAGTAATCATACCTTTGTGTAATCTATCGCACGTTAATGGAATAACAATTATAATGCACCATAAATATCAATCCAGATACGAATTGAATCTAACAGACGCCCACTACCTATTAACTGTTTAACTTCCTATGACCACTTAAGTTATCATAAGTAAAACAAAAATAATCCTTATGCGTGTTATATTTAAGGGTGATACTGAATTGTTTATTTTTAAAAACCGGGTGTTTTATATCCTACATCTACCCCTAATGGACAACCAACCACACGGCTATGATAATTTGAATGGGATCATAGCGAACGTAGTAATAAAATAATGACTCATAAAGTGCAATTACTTAACTTTGTTCGCTTAGCTTATAACGTGCAGTCGTATTCGGGGTCATTTCAACCGCACGAGAGATTTAGTAACTTATGTGGGAGTTCCTAGAACTCACCTACCTCAATCACGTACTCTAGGTATTTTACGTCCAAGCAGTTGTACAAAATACAAATAAGTAGATGTGACATACGTGCCTGGATATTCGCAGTATAACTCAAAAAAATGTTCTCTAACTAAAGATTCATAAATGGTCTTCATTTGTAAATAAATACTTATTTATAACTTTACAAAATAATTATTTGTATGTAATGAAGATAAAGATATATTATATTAAATATTAATTTAAATATTATAATGTAATCATAATAAAGCTCAACAGGAAATATTGCAGGAAAATAACCAAATATAAACGGGATCGATCTCCCGCGTCGGTTTATTTTTAAATCACTCGACCACATATGGACATTATTCCTACACTACAGTGCGGTGAAGTCGCTGTTTCATAGTGATTTTTCAATTATTTACGAATCTCTGCGTTCTTGACCTAGTTTGTTTAGGTTATTCTCATTCGAGGGAATCAAAGGTACGTTGTTATTTAGTCACTATGGTGAAGAGTGAAAGAAGGCACACGTAGACGTAATGAGTCGAATCAACAAGGTCGGTGATGCGTTAAAATGTTTAATTAGTGTGTGCTATTAGACACGTTGTGTTTAATACTTTCTTGATAATTTTCAGTTTCTTATCTTGCTCATTTTAAATATTTTACCATTGTTATGTTACGCTCCAACTATAGGGGAAATCTTGCTTACTATGCCCGTATTGATTTCATTTGCATACCTTGTTCGTGATTTAAAAGGTTTGGTCTTATCTTCAATGCAATAAATTCAAGCACGTATCATATAACGTACAATCATAATTCTATGAAGTTGATAAATATGCATTTTAATATATTGATATCCAATTTTTTATTTTATAATTAATCCTAAGAAAGTAATTTATCTACTTATCTAGAACTTGCGAAGTCTTACTGAACAAATTTAAATATCTTATCCATTCTAACTGATGCTAAACATGGACCTTCTACAATTGTTTTGTTCATAAATGTGATAATGCGGAGTGATATTCATAAAAACTAACTGCTAATATATTGAAACAATAATATTCTAAATAGTAAGTCTCGTAAAATATGAGTTGTCAGATAGTTGCACGATCCGCCTCGTTTAGAAAGGTGGCCGGATAGTTACCGCGGTTCTCGTAAGAATAGATCACTGTAATGCCATGCCGGGCAAATGTCGCCCGTTATGGCTTGCGGTCAAGATATCGGATGGATAACGCGGAGTAAATGCAAATGACTTAAATAAATGCATACATTTATTGTAAGACGGTCGATGTTTCAGCAAAATTGTCTAATAGCTGCGGGGTTTATAACTAGCTAATACATAATACGTTGATAGCTATAACATTATCTAGCAAAAATACATTTTGCAATTATACGCAAATTTAACAAAGTTCGATGACCAATATGTGTCGAACAATGCACACAACTTTGAGACATTGAATTGTTGAGGACTGGTGAAGAAGGATAGTTTAGTCTCCTTACCGGTAAGGAAACATAATATAATCAATTTGTGGTTCGAAGTACGTAATATTATTCATAGTTATCTCACTGTGTACACAACTAGTTTCAGATAGTAGATAGGTAAATATTCTCACGACCCAATTTATTTTTTGCTGCAACTTGGAGACGTGTAACTAAGATTTTGATTAACTTTTGTTCAATCATAGGATTCTATTTACAAAGTACTTTCTTGATTATATACTAATAATAATCTCAATGTTGTTAAAATATTTGATGGTTTACTCATAGTGTAGGTATGCTTTTTGATTTTATAACTAAGTGTAGCTGTGCAGCGTCGTTTCATTCGTGCATATTTCCGGTTCTCATGGGATTATCGTGATAAAGAGTTTCCTATATTCTTTCTTCGTACAAAATTTTATCCAAATCCGTTCAGTGGTCTAGGCATGAAGAAGAAACAGACTTAAAGACAGGCACTTTCGCATTTATATATTAAATATATTAAATAAATAGGAAGCTAGAAAATTGTGTTCTTATGGAAGCACTGCAATTGTTCAAATCGGCTCACGAGTTGCATTGGAACTAATTAACTTCCTCTTGGAGTCTATTAATATACCTAACCTCTTTAATCGGTTGTAAAGAGTTACTGTTTGGGAAACAATCAGCATTATTACATACTTTTGACGTAATTTGGAATAGTAAATTATCAAGTAAGACAATGTTTTTGAGATCTTAAATGTTTTTTATTTTTTCAGACAATACCAAAATACTTGTAAAATTATTGACTTTGTGAGTTTTTGGAACAATTTAAATTGATTTTAGTTATTAAGCGCATGGTTTAACTTAATTAAACTTTTCTATTTTCAAATGTCGTCTTCATAAAACAGCGCGGCACGCTCAATTAACGTTATAAGAAATTGTTAGTCAGTGCCCAGTGGCCGTTATAAATGACATCATCGAAACCGTTCTGACGTTTTTGTTGGCGTGCTGCGGCGGTTTTCGCGGGAATTCGCGATGAGATGACTAATGATATCATTGATAAAGTACTGAAAAAAAATTAGAAGAAATTTTATAGTAAAATTTGTGTATTTCGGTATACCAGTAGGGATTAAAGCTTCTAGAAGGTGAGCCGCTTTTGTTAATGTCGGCGATAATGGATTTATAATTTATATTATTTTATTAAAAGTGTAGTGTACAATTTTACATTAACTTTCGATTAACTGGGCTGATAACAGTTATATTTATGACAAATACATTTATTTATTGTAATCTCTTATGTACCAAATTCTTCACAACCCGGTACAGCTCAGTTTATTATCGTTCTAATACTCTTATCGCATTGGCAGAACGAGATCAACAGCCAGTATGAGAGCGTGTCGAGCTCGCGGCACTACAGCACGCTCGCCGACGTCACGCTCAGCCCCATACACACGCACAGCGTGACGCATGACAGGTGGGTTGCTTTTACAGGTGCACACGTTTATATTTCCATGCTGCGAAACTCGTAGCAAGACATGTGGACTCTCTCTAGTTTAAGATCATACTATTGTACACCTACCATGTTTTTTGCAAATGTAAGAATAAATGATAACAAACCGATATGTTTTAACTGCCCATAAGCAAGCAATGTGAGAATTTGTTGATGTATCCCCGATGCCCTTGAATAACGGGTGTGACTAGTTAGGAATGTACGAATATCGAATTGGTCTCTTAAATTAGCCAACATCTGCACTCTTTATCTGCAGCTGCCGCAAGTTTTAAGGGTGCCTAAGAACTCGTTCCTTAACAATACCAGACTTATCGACTCAGCTTGTAAACAACTACACAGAAAGATAGTATTGTCCGTAGTAAGACTTTAAAAAGTAACACGTCTGGATTACCGCCAAATGTTTGTTGCTGGTTATTAAATAATAAATCATTTGGCAACGTTTCAAAGTTGTATAATGTAAGTGATTTTTATGTGGTAACACCCTGTTTGCGTGTTTTAGGCACGGATGGACGGGACTAATGACGTAGTTTAACTCAGATTATGTTGTTGAAGGTTTTAGTTTCTGGGACACTTATAGATTTAATTAAAACAAGGTTTATATTTTTAAACCGGAATAATGATAAGATATATTAGTTCTATTCCCAAATTTAAATCATCCCTTAGTAAATACTAAGTCATTCAGTAATAATAACGATATTAGTTTAATTCCCCCCTAAACCTTCTTTAATTTTGTTAGCCAGTTTTCGTTTATTAAGTCCTATTTTGTGTATGATCAGCATTTAAATGAAAAATACCCCCCAGGTCTACCCGTTTCGGCAGTCCCACGTACAGCGCGTGCTCGACCGACAGCTCGTTCGCGGAGCAGGCGCTGGCCGACGCGAGCGCCCTGCTCGACCGGGACCCCACCTGCGACCACCTGCCCTACCGCCTGTACAAGATGGCCGGCGAGTACTGGAAGTGAGTGTCCCCCTCCCCACAGCACCCCCCATCAAATTAAATATGAATATAAATATGTCTGGCTGACGATTAAAACATAATTATAATTAAATTACCATATTTGTTATAATACCTAAAAATGTTGTATAAAGTTATCAACAATGTGACATTCAATATATTTTAATTATTATTTTTTGTCTGTCGACATTTGATTACTTGTCACATTTAATTAAACTTTGAAGGTACATCGAAAAAATATGGTCGTTATCATAAATTGACTAACGTTAAGTATGTGAAGAGTGTTTTTAATTATTTTTAACCCAAATAATAGTAGTTTAGTATATATTTAAACAATGGACGGTGTGATACGGATGGTTGACGTGGAGACGGTTGAAGAAGTCGTAACAGTAAGGTTTGTTATTATTCATTTACATTTTATGAAATCACAAGTTTTTCGCGATTTTGAAGTGTGACTCACGATTTTGCAGACTAATGATAATAATGTATGTGGGTTTTAGATACAAACAAAAACAACGATTACAAAAAACTTAGTGTAATATTTGCTTCAAGGACGAATTATTATTTATTTTTGAAATTTTATACGTATTTCTGTTGCTTTCCATTAGTCGAATAGGTAGCCTGTGTCACTATTTTGAGAATAAGTTATTAAATATCGATTTATTATGTACTATTTCTAGTTCCTGATTTTCTTTTAAAATTAGTAAAATCGATAGAGAAACAAGCATTGGAATAATGTGCAATAAACAATGATGAAAGTGAAAGTAATTGCATTGTTTTTCCCGAGACCTGCTATTAAACTCGGTGCTATATTTGTTACCAGTGCAAATGTCAAATGGTGTGAGTGTACCAAAATATTTTTACTACTAAGTGGCGTTTGTCTAACTTCAGTTCGGATGTTTAGTGGTAAAGCCAGTATACGTCCTATGTTTAGTGCTTTTGCGTAATGTGTAAACAGGTTGTTTTATGTGTAGTGCCAGTTGTAGGTTTTATTTAACTATATCATTAAGTTCTTTACATGTAGGTAACGTTCTTCTTCTAATATTGTTTAAATAATTTTATATTGTGCATCATATCTGTTCTTTGTATATTGTGTATAATATTTCCTTAAATTTATATATTAGATTTTTTAATTTTTAAGCTTTTAATTAAGTAATATTGTGATCAGGACCAACAATATATCTGGTAAATAAAACATAAGCAGATACAGTTTGGACAGCATATAGCTTGCATGTCTTATGTCATAGAATTATGTATGCTATTTTAAAGGCATATCTGTGTTGATTGTAATATTATTTTAATTTAAATAATATTCTATATACTTCGGTCATCACAGTGTAAAGTTTTTTGTTAGTTTGGTTTGAATTGAATAAGCTTCGAAACTACTGGACCGATTTCGATAAAATTTTGTACAGAGATTGTTTGAAAGCCGAGGAATAGGATAGAAAAAAAATAAAAATATGTCACTAAAATACTATGTCACAACTAATGACCATCTTTTGAAACGAATACACTAGATGGGTACATCACTACATAGTATAAAACAAAGTCGCCTTTTCTGTCATGTGTCATGTTGTATGTCCCTATGAACGCTCAAATCTTTAAAACTACGCAACGGATTTTGATGCGGTTTTTTTAATAGATAGAGTAAATCATGAGGAAGGTTTTTATCAGCATTGCACCCGTGCGAAGCCGGGGCGGGTCGCTAGTTATACATGAATTGATTAACGAATGTAAAAGACATGTAAACTGTTTTTTCTTATGTAAATGACTTTAGTTGTAAAATGAGAAATAAATTACTTTAAACCTATAGTTTTAAACCCGAATATCCTTCAGAAAAGAAGTGATTTCTAAAATGTCTGTATACCCCGTGTATATAAATATATAAAAATTCTTATATAAATAATGTGTGTATACCCCGACATGAAGTGTAAATATACTCATACCAATGTGTTGTTCTTCCAGCAAATACCCGAAAACGGACTACACATACTCGCCGCTGTCGCGCGACCGCGTGGAGCTGGCGCCGGGGCAGGTGGCCGTGCCCAACATGTCGCGCCGCTCGCTGTCGCAGTTCCGCACGCAGGGCCCCGCCTCGCTCGACGAGACCGACAAGTACAGCGCCACCTCGTGGTCCACCACCACCACTAGGAAGCGCTTCACCGTGAGTCTCAATCATTAATGTCCACCTATAGCACTTAACTGAAGGCACTTACCTCCAAATTGTTTAAAATTTGTTAGAAAAGCAATAAACGACTTTGTTTATAGCAGCATTAAGCATTTTTAATTTCTGTATTGACAATCAATCTCAAGTATATATGTATTTAAATCGCGTCTCTATATTTAAACACATCTACAGAGACGCGCCCCACTATTTTTCTCAATTGTTGACAGTATATGTATGCAAGCTTCCGCCTGTGTGAAGTTTTATAGATTCACACTCAATTACCCATATGTGCACACGCACACTTAAATAAATAGATTAATCAGGACAAAGTATTGTCATCATAATAAATTATTTCTAAATTAAAAAATTGTTGGGGCGCGTCGTGGATGGCACTATCTAGTAAAGTTATCGCCCAGTATTTTACAGTTTCTGTCTGCCTGTTAAAGCCTGTTATGCACAAAAGTAGGTGATTGGAAACCGACACAACTCAGATGCTTTTACGTGCTCACCAAGGGCCGGAGAATCTACATTTATTATTAATATACACACCACAATCACTTTTTAACATTCTTGTATCTATAAAAAGGTTCTATAAAATGTTTATAACATATAATACCAGTAAATTAAATGCATATTAAAAAACATATGAACATCAAGCAATAATATATTAATAACATGGATCAAAAATGAAAATTTCCTTCCCTTTTCAGTCAATAGAGAGTTCAGACGACGAGGGCACATACCACAACGGCGCGTACAAGCACACGGACGAGCGGTGGTGGTTCACGCAGTTCATCGCGTCGCTGCTCACCGCCGTCTCCGGCAGCGCCCGCAGCGCCTACAGGAAGCTGGTCGGGCCCTCGCATCGATACCCCTACACTGATCGGAGACCCGCTAGAGGTAGCCAACAGTTCATATCGCAGCACATTTTTAACATCACAAAAAAAGTAGGAGGTTCTCAGTTCAGTAGTTTGTGGGCCGATTTGGAAAATTCTTCAATGACCTTGTGCCTGTGGTGCCTTAACCTATTTTCAATTTAACAAGATTTTGCACCGATTTTGTATAGATTTCAACAAAAATAAAATAAAGTTATTTTCTACTTTTTAGACTAAGGAAGTCGGTTCTATTTTTGGTAAAAACTTATTATTTTGTTTGAAGAAAGAAAGAAAACACTTATTTACTGAATAAATACCACCATCGAACACTTATAATGGTGGTCGTATTATAGAAAGTTATTAACTTATTATACTATACGCTATAACTTACTAATACGACACAATATATTATTATATTATTATTTAATACTAGCTGTGTCCCGCGGTTTTCTGAATTAAACTATTGTATACTACAGTACATGATTAAAGTGGGAAGTCGGTGAAGCTCAAATTGCCCGTGTTCATTACATAACATTCAAATTTTAATATAAACCAATGTTTCAGCTGGTATCCTGTCTCGGTCTGCCAGCGCAGTGGCTGCGCCGTTCGTCTGGTTGTACACCATCATCAAAACAGTAGTCACCACTACTGTCACCACTGTTACTGAGACTGTAAGTATGCACACTCAATAATTTCTTTTAGCTTACATACTAAAAAAACATGTTTATTTCATGTATAAATATTAATTTTATGTCAATTTCTTATGTGAAGCACAAAATATGGCGTTTTGTGAAATCAAATAACAACATTTTTTTATAAACATAAACTAAGAAGCATAAATTATTAAATTTTAATGAAAGATGTTTTTTGCTTAGAATATATCCCCTTTATAAACTTGGTTTAAATATAAAATTGAATGCTAATGAAATAGAGAAGATTTTTTTAAGTATTTTTACAGTCTGTACCCTATACTTTATGTAATTTAGATACATAGATCCATACAAAATTAGCAATATACAAGTTTTATTATTAAATTTATGTAACTGAGAGTAGTATTAAGAGCTTTTATCAATACCACCATGTCAGTATCGCAAAAAAGTCCATCAAATTTGCCAGGAAGTGTGGATAAAATATTATTAGGACTGTCCTACAATCTGTGCATCACCGAGGGGGATCGTTTCCGCAATATGAAAAGATAAAAAGTTATTTTTTTTTTATAATGTATACTAATGATATTTAAATATTAATAGATATCACCAAGTAAGGACGTCGTTTCTGAAAAATACAGCGTGGGCAATTATCAAAAGAAAGTGACTTCAAAACGAAACTGGTGGCCTTTGGCGCTACTGTTGCTATTACCCGCGTTCGGATATGGATGTGAGTTTACTTCATTACTTATTATAGATTACTTTATATTTGTAATACCTCTTTAATTTAGCAGTACCAGCATAGTGTAAGATACTTGCTTGTTTCATCCATTTCGCTTCACAAATTACATTTCCACATATATTTATTGTGTCTTATTTACCTGATGAACGACATAGTTTAGTGAGAAACTTAAATATCAATTTATATGGTACAGATTCAGATATTTAATCATGAGGTTTTAAAATAGATTTTTTAAATATATCAGGAATGTGAGCAAATGTTGTAACCTGATCTCATTATCCGTTTTTTAATTTAAAATTTGTGATAAAAGGTATACATCAAGTAAAATATTTTTCTTAAGGCTAAGGCACGTTTATATCTTAACTATGACAATTATAGCTCCAGTGACGGCTTACCTTCGTACCAATTCCTTTCAGTGCACTACACATACGAAAACTTGGATCACCTGGCTTTGCCAAACTTTACCGATTTTTATATAGATTTGTCCGAGTTCACCGTGAAGAACCTGCGTAACATCAGCCTACCGAATATTACTCTGCCAATCAATCTGACGTTGCCAGAGATCAATATAACGTTGCCAGACGTGAATATGGAGGTGACGAAACGGTACGCCGCGTACAAGGAGGTAGTACAGAATCGTATGGCAGATGCGTCTGATTATGTCGAAGTGGTCGCTGAGAGCTGCTGGGAGGAGATAAGGCGCTTCTGGCGCGGGGTCTTTGGATGATTTGGGATTCCTTCCACGTGTATGGGGCGTGCGTGATTGCCACGTGAATTGAGATTTGTGACGCTGAGTATAAATTAGTTTTAGGTAGAGGACCAGTGTGAAACCATTGTTTGAAATTGTATTCCCACGTGATTAGATAGTAAAATTTTAAATTATATTAAAGTACTGTAAGAGATGGTACGAAGAAAATATAGTTTTCTACGTTTCAAATGTGTTTTTCAAGTTATTTAATTAAAATCGGTATGTCTCACAATACTCAATTTACAACAACAATCAGTCTTAAGTAGTGATCGTTATAAAAATATAAGATTTAAGGATAAATAATAACAATCGGAAGAACATTATGTTTTTTTTTTTATTTTGGTTGAGAAAATGTTGTGTCGTACTTTATAATGCGCTTATAACATTCGTGTACTTAATATTTTCATTCAATCATTATGGTATAAATATTATTTATATTGTTACTTGTGCTATATTTAAATGTTTATTACAAATATAGAAAGGTTATTTATTTTTTCTATAAACATTATTGCTTTCCATGATTCAAGAGTGTATTTTCTGACGGTTATTTAAATAAATACTTTAATTAAAATCTTATATTTAGTTATAAATTATTACTAGTTTGCTTATAAAATGAAAAAGCTATTATAAAAAGATTTATAGGAGGAATCATTTATTTATATGTAGTTTAAGTGGTATTAAAGTGAATTTATGGATAATTTAAATATATTCATTCCCTAATTATTCAAATATATTTTATACATAGCATTCTTATACTTGAACAATATTGTTGTTACTCTATTTTTTTTTTAATTTTAAATACAATTTTATCAGATTCACTTTACATAAATACCCCCAAATGATAAATAATTACTATCCAGAAATATATATGAAAATAATTGTTTTATTTTGCTATTTATAATTATATTGGTTTTAATGCTTTAAATAACTTTTATATTTTTATCTGCGTTGTCTTGACTTTTGGTAGATGCTTTAAATTTAAATAATTGTCTTTAATTGGAGAAGATATAATTTTAACAATGAGTATAAAAATATAAAAGTGAAACTATGTACCTTGTAAACATCATGACGTGGCCATATTTTAAAATTATATTTAATTGGTAAACTAATTTGATACTAATTTACTAGTCGTATTACTGAATTGTATTAATTAAGTTATTTTGAAAATTCATTTCAAAGTCTTTTTAAATTAAAGAATATATTTGAAACGGTTATAAAGGGTCAATTAAATTAAAACCGCCTTAATGAATAACGCTTCGTATGTCATATAATATACGTACTTGTTTGATATTGTTGTGCTTCTTTATCAGTACCTGCTATTCATAAGATGTTGTTGATTCATGTAAATGTCACAAAATATTCTTATTTAATTATTTATTTGTTAAAGTTAATTCTGTTTTACCTTAATTTTCAATTCATATATCATTAAACGATCGTAATTTCGATGTATAATTTGGTTTGGCTTTAGTGATTAAGCTATAATTTATTCTAAAATATAATTTAATTGTACTAATGATGGGTTATTATTGATTGAATTATATTTTTCTATGCAATATGTGTTTTTATCCCTCCCCTTCCCACATTCTTCCCTGTAACCCAACCGCCAGGGAAGGATAGAGGTATAAACGTCACCTATACAAAGTGCTCGTTCGACGCTCTTTTAGGTGAGTTTTACATATTTTATTAAAATAAAATCTCAATCTCTGTCCTTCCCTGAACGAAACCATAAAAATATTTAAAAACTTTATGTGGGGAAGGACAGAGCGTTTACAGCTTAAATAAACGTTTGATTTATTTTTTCAGATTACAATTACGCGGATCGAATACTACCGAAACAAGAAATGGTCGATACTTACAAGCCGCCTGTGATCGTACAAGATTCGGACTTAACCAAGCGAGTGGCGGCTCTAGAGAACTGGGCCATAAATGTGGACAACCGGCTGACTCTGTTCGATAACAAATTGTCCAAGCTGGACAACCTGGAGGCGCAAATAGAGCGGTACTCGTTCAAGCACTTGCAGCAGAATTTGATTCAGATTTTAAGCGTTAACGATAATAGTGAAGCAATCGGCAGCAAACTTAAGGAGCACTTCGATAGAAACTACATATCTAAGGACGAAATGCAACTTTTGAGTCAAGAGATTCACGAGCGGTTGATAAATTCGTGGAGACCGGAGTTGAACGAGGATGACATTAGGCGGTTGATTCAGGAATATTTGTTATCTGTGGAGAAGCGTCAGATGGAGCTGATAGTGGAGAAGGTGAAGGAGTACGTGGCCAGGGCGGAGGTGGCGGCGCCCGGGGGAGGGGGGGAGCCGGGGCGCTATGACATGGAGGAGGTCAGGCGGCTCGTGGCCGGCATGCTGGAGATATATGACGCTGATAAGACGGGATTGGTGGATTATGCGTTGGAGTCTGCAGGTTAGTTTAATTAATCGATATTTTTTAATATTCTCAGACTGTTTAAATTTCCATTGACTGTCTTAACATAACAGATTGTAGACGACGATTGCAATTGTTTATATTATTAAATAATTAATGTAATTGTAAAATCGAATTAAATTACTTTATGAATGAATAGTCTACTTCTAAAAGTTTTACAATTTTTGATCCATACATTACCATTAGATTTTATTCACATAAATATAAAATAATTATGTGGTAACCAGCTGAGCTCCGCAGTTTCACACCCCCTAACATATCCCCTGTTCCGGTAGGATTTCCGGGAGAAAAACTATTCTATGTAAGGACATATTTCAACTCGGAGGAGGCCTCGGATATCAAAGAATTCTCGTACAAAATTTCATCCCAATCAGTCCAGTAGTTTTAGAGCGACTGAAGTACTATTGCATACTAATAAAAAATCAATTGTTTTCTTTTAATAATATTAGTATAGACAATGATGATTGGTGATGTTATAAATGTAACGTATCGCAGGCGGTCAAGTGATATCGACGCGCTGCACGGAGCTGTACCAGATCAAGACGAAGCAGTACTCGGTGCTGGGGCTGCCGGTGTGGTGGGTGTACACGTCGCCGCGCCATGCGCTCACGCCCGGCGCCGTGCCCGCCGAGTGCTGGGCCTTCCAGGGCTTCCCCGGCTACCTGGGTGAGCACCACCACCATGTGTGCATGAATGAATGACATACTCTTTATTGTATACTTACATCTAAATTACAAAAATAAATAAATATTCCTGGACATTTAACACAACGCCATCTAGTCCCAAATTAAGCAAAGCTTGTACTATGGAAACTAAATAACTGATAGACATACTTAAACATACTTTTTTTTGTAAATACATATATACTATAGATAAATTAACACCCAGAAAGTAGAAAATTATAATGTTCATCACATCATAATTTTCTGCTCGTGGGGAGCGAAACCACACCCTCCGGCGCAATAGACCATTGCTGAACCACTGCGCCAATCGAGTCGTCAAAAGTTTATAAAACAATAATAACCATACACATTAAGTTTACAAAAGGCGGCCTTATCGCTGACGAGCGATCTCTGCCAGGCAACCTTTAGGTGTAGGAAAGTTCACAATATTAATGGTAGTGAGTATCAAGATAACATCAATACATACACATACATATTACGATACACATAATTACATACGAACAAATATTCATACATAGATATACTATCATACTATAAAAATATATAGATAATATTATTTATAAAATAAGTGAATAAATAAATAAACAAAATAAGAGATTAGTGACGATGGCTAGCAATGGTTAACAACTAACACGCATTACAAAGTTTGAGATAATAGTCCCTTCAAACATTAATTTGATGAAGTTGTGCAAAAAGGATCATTTCACATCGAACTAGTTTCGAGACATTTGACTTTGAAGCTTATTTGCATCATAATTTTATATACTTGAAATGGGTTTATATATCGTATTTATATCTATGCCACAGCTTTTTATAAGTGGTCTCGTTGCTGATTGACTGTATCTATCTTCCTTAAAACCCTTTTTAATAACACTCTTTGAGAGGGCACAGCTTTTTAATAGATTACTTACTAAAATGAGACTATCTTGTAATGAAATGTAATATGTACAACTTGTAAAGTGGCCATAGACTACCATAAGAATAATAATATAATATTATGTACATGTATATGACGTTCTAAAAGTGCGTCGAAAGAAGCCAATTTGGAAAATAAACGTTTTGACTTTGAATATATGGGCAATAAATGAATTTAATGAATTACTATAAATTACAAATGGTTTTCGTTTGACAGTGATACGCACATACGCTATAATAGAAGTGACCGGCTTCTCGCTGGAGCACATGTCGAGGCTGCTGGCGGCCGAGGGCAAGATCGAGTCCGCGCCGAAAAACTTCTCTGTTTATGTAAGTATTTATATTTTATATATTTTTTAAATTCAGGATTACATAAACGTATAGTTTACAATTACGATTTAGTATAAGACTAATAAGTTATTTTAAGTTTACCTTAATTAAGTGGTGTAAATTAAATTAAAAATGTGTCCATTAATACTCTTTTTATTGTCTCTGTCTCACTTTGTTGTTGTGTTCTAACAGTAACATTTTATATCACCGCGAATTCTAAGGTCTTACAGTGTTGCTTATACTTTTGCACTCACTGTCTTTTTACCGGTCAAACGATCATAAGTTATTTCATAGTTTGGTCGTATGTCATCATAAATATTTTTACCAAGCCATATTTGGCATTATTTCATAATATCTTTTTCAAAGTCAGTAGTTATACAAAATTAGTTACAAAAAATTAATTCCCGAGTATGATTCCAGGGCCTTCACAATGAATTGGACACAGAGCCGCATCTATTTGGCAACTATATCTACGACGCAAACGGCACGTCAATACAATACTTCCCAGTACAATATCCAAAGACAACCAACATCGGTGGGGTGGAGTACCCCGTCGCGTTCGATATCGTGGAGCTGCGCGTGGAGAGCAACCACGGGAACCCCACGTACACGTGCGTGTACAGGTTCCGCGTGCACGGCAACCCGCTCAACGACATACGGCAGGCCACCGAAGACAGCATGCGCGATAGTGAAACGTAACGACGACTGTACAATGTGCTTCAATCACCCCTCGGTAGTGCAAACTGACAACTGAAAAACGTTTGACAGTGAAAGTGAACAGTACAGTGGCCTTACTTGCGTCGATTGTAGGTTAAAAGTACAAACTATGACTATAAATTGAGCCTAATTACTTTAACGATGGAACTAACTTACCATTAGGTTTTTAGGTACTAAAAGGCTAGTTTTTGATATAACGTTTCAAGTGACGCGATTTATTAAATAACGGTGATTGTTTTAATCTCAAATACCGCACAAGGCAGATACGCTTAGCTCTGATAAAATTTTATACCAATATTTATATGTTTTGTATTTTAAGATTTGATTATGTAGTAAGATTTAGGATGTAGATATTTTACTTTTTATTGTAACGGACCTAGCTTTTGTGTGATTAAAAAGATGACGTATAGTGTTTTCAAATATAGTATTTAGTACAAATTCTTTGTTAATATACATAATTAATACTACTTAGTAATATTTGGCATTCATTGCACTTTGAAACTCTTTTAATAGATGGCAGGGTCTCCTACAGTTAATAAATTATCATGTTTCATGTTGAAGACTAAGAAATCAGTACAATTGATTACGTATAAGGTTTTTAATTTGTATTGTTGCATGCATACTTATTATTTCTTTCTAATCACACATGACTGCAGGGTCTGAAAATAATTTTAATTAGTTTTAGTGAAGGAGCTAGTCCCGTTTAGTTAGTAAATTTTATGCCAATTGTATTTAAGTTCTTTTTTCTCTCATTTTAAACTTTTGAATATTATCACGAGTACTTTATACGAAAATTTTTACAAGTAAATTTAATCATGGTTTTTTTAGTGATTGTATTTGATTTCTTTATACTATACAATTGAATTGCAGCAATTTTATAGAACTGAATAAAGTTTTATAATATAAATATTTGATAACATGATCAATACGGCTTATACAATTTTTTTTTAAATATTTTTATTCAAAGCATAAACTATTTTTAATTTGTCCGGTGGGTGTTATACTGCTTAATGATATTTATAGATTTGTCGGTGTACGTTGAATCCAATGTTAGATGCACAAATTATAATATTTAACAGTATTTCATTTATGTTTCCTACAACACAGTTTATAAGTTTTGCAAACGGTTTTTTAGAGGATGTCGAGTAAAATTAATATAGTCGTAAATTAATAAAACGGTAAAAATATATGACGCTATCTCAAATGTTATTATGAAAATATATCGAAACTAATATTCTTAAAAATGTTAACTGAATTCAATACGTCCATTTTGTAAAGTAATTACCTCTTAAGATTAACGTAGGATCGTAGGAATGCAATCTTAGCACACATTTTTTTGTACAAACCATGTTACAATTTCTTTATAAAAACTACTAAAAATATTTTAAAAATTATTATGAATAAATCATGAATTTGCACGGTACAATAACTATATAATTGAAATAGTACTATTATTATGAAAAACGTTTTGTAAATGTTATTACCTATTTCTACAGATGGATGTATACTTATTGCTATATATAGTTTTCATCTATATTCAAACTTATCTGTTTGGGACAAAAAGATCTTTAAATTTATATTTACTTTTACATCTCGGTTTAAAAAGCTACTGTAATTTTTGACTGCAAATAAACTGGTTAAAGTTTAAAACAATGACTATATTACATACTTCTACTTGTTTGTCAAGGCTGTTAATAGGATAAATGCTATATTTTGAACTAATATGAGATCACGAGACCCAAATAGGTTTATTTGTATGATAAATTGACAGAATTTTCCTGTGTGATCTCCGTACATGGAGACATTACTAAGTAATAACCGCGTTTTTTGCGAAATATTGAAGAACCTACATAGGCTGGCACAATTGTAGCGGTCTTAAATTTTTCTTAGAAGTGTTATACATATATTTACAACCTGGCTATTGATAAAATATTATTGTATCTTAGACTATGCTATAGTTATCTTCAAATTGTTCAAAATATTAAATAAATTTTTACCATTTATAAAACTATCGTGTTTCAATGTGTGTATTTTAACTTATTTATTTAGTTTTTCACTAATGTGGCAGGACACATCTATTTAGTAGTACTTCTAGAATTAAGATTTAAATCATAATATGAAAATTTCGAAATATTTGTGTTGTTCGAATAAAAAGATTTTAGTAAAATATGTTGCGTTGTTTTCTTTTTAAAAAATACCCACACATCTTTATTTTATGGAAATTCTTAGTCAACAAGGAATTCGTAGATTCGTCATAAAGACTAGATTACATTATCCAATTTATCAAAACGATGAGCAGTCTCTGTAGATAGAACGTTGTGACTACATTTGATTAGATCGCTCTCTAACTCAGTTGGCACTTGGCAGTCGGAACGTCGTGATGAAAGGATGGCTCCTACGCTCTCTAAAATAATCCTATTTTTTGATATTTATAGAAAAATATGATAAATTAAAAATATCGACTTATAGGAAAGGATTTCAAAAATTATGTACAAATGAATTCTACAAAATTTTATCATATTTTAAACTAACTTCGCCCGCAGTTTCGTTCGCATAGGTTACAAAGTTTTCGACATATGATTTTTTTACGAATTTAGAAGCGTATTTTTCGTCAACGATTTATTAATACAAAAATCTATAAAGTAATCTGTGTATTTCATTTTTAAAGACCTTTCCATTGATTCCTCATTTAATTATTTATTTACGAATTAATTATTTTTGGCTTTAGTTTTACAAAAAAAAATTTAAGCTATGGGTTTAAGATCTATAAAACATACATATTGCATATAATACATATTCCAAAAAAATATTCAATTTACCGTAAAATCGACATATCTTTATACATGTCCAGAATATTTAGGACTAGCTTTTGCCCGCGGCTTCGCACGCGTAGACTACAAAATTAACATAGTTGTTATAA
>LQNK01001236.1:0-30103 GCA_001586405.1 Phoebis sennae
TGGATCAACTAGTCTCAAATATAAGTATAGTCGCAAATATTTAATTGAATACATCTTTGACACAATACATCACATTACAAATTATGAATTCTTATTAATATTGACCAATAATAACATTTTATTTTATTTTTCATGTAAAAAAATAACATTTCATACTAAGTAACATCCTGGACGTATCATTAAAATAGGTCCCAAATTGAATTCAAATAGCAATAAGTTTTTTGCTATAGGGAAAAACCATAAGTATTATACCAATTTGAAATTGGTATTAAATACAGAAGTTTTTAAAATCACTGACCGTCTTAGTGTAGTACATTTTTTTTAAACCACAGACTATCAAATTTGGCCTCAAAATTTTTCTCTATACTTAATTTGAAATAAATATTTTTTTTCTTCCGTTGTCTGATATTTTTATTAATTTCTAATACATGTATCCAAGAAAGCAACTCTTAAAAAAAACTTGGTAAAAAAATTATAAAAAACAAATAAGAATTGCGGCTACAGCAATATAAAACATTGGGCGAGGTCAACATTTTTGAAAAAACTACAAAATCCTCAATATCTCAGAAACAGTGATATTTTTGTATGACCTATATTGGGTTTTTTTGATAGATTATTAGCTCAGCTATCATCCCTCAAGAGATGCTTCACTCATTACGGGACACCCTGTATAAGAATAACATTTTTTTATGTTAGGGGAAGCAAGCGGAGCATGCGGTACACCTGATATTAAGTGACTGCCCATGAACATCCACAGATTCACAGAACATCAATAAAAAACCTTCTAAAATTCGCGTGCAATTGTTAAGTATTTTAGATAGAAGAGGAACGTTGGAAAATATAGTTTAGCACGAAAATATTTAATTACACTATCTACACTTATATTACGAAGAGAAAATCTTTGTTTGTTTGGTTGTAATTAATAGGCTAAAAAACTAATGGACCGATTTTAAAAATTCTTTCACAATCTGCAAGCTACATTATCCATGAGTAACATAGGCTAACATTATGCTACGGGAGCGAAGCCGCGTGGATCAACTAGTCTCAAATATAAGTATAGTCGCAAATATTTAATTGAATACATCTTTGACTACAATCTTCCCCAAAACGTACTGAATATATAAATTCAAATACAATTTCGCACTAAGACATTACAAAACTATCTTACACAGCGATACTCAGTTTATCCGTTGATATATTGTCCCGCACGTCACGACACGACAAACCCGTGAATAATACGTGAATTTCTACACGTTCCCAGATCTTACCTCGTTGTAAATTTACGTCATGACTTTGGTGTTTTGAATATTGTACTATTATTGAATATAATTTCTGTATGTCCGTTTATTTAACTTAAATAATTCAAAAAATAAACTAGTGACTCGCTCAGAGCTAGACCCCCCACAATTTTCACCTATCTTCAAACTCTATCTTTTTTTCTGCCTAATCTCGCCTACAAAATTTTATCTAGAGCAGATTAACTATATTATCGTCGGGCAAAAAATTGTTCTTACATATAAACATACACTTATCTCGATTAAAAATAATGTCTTCAGTTACGTAGGATAACATAGAGTTCTTAATCCCAAACGTTTGATGCTGACAAATCGTGGAAAATACTGTTGTTTTCGAGTGAAATACATATAAAACAAAATGAAAGTAGGAGGGGGTGAAATAGGCATTTATAGATCTAGCTTAGAGCGAACCACTAGTGTATTTTTCTAACGAGTGAACTGAAAAACTACTGGATTGATGTTTTTATGTTTTCAAAATTAGACTATTCTCTGAAAAATATAGCCTATATTAGATCAATGAAAAAAAATATTATTAATGTACGCATGAGTGGAGCCACGGGTCTAGTCTTACATTATAACTTTCCAATATTATTGTGCTCTTTTGTAGCTATTTTAAAATTTATATATAAAAAACTCAAAGGTGACTAACATAGTGATCTATCAACACACAGCCCAAACCACTGCATGGATCGGGCTTAAATTTAGCATGCAGGTATATAATGTTATGACGTAGGCATCTACTAAGAAAGGATTTTCATCAAATCCCACGCGAGCAGATACGCAAGTGAAACTGCGAGGTACAGCTAGTTACAGATATTAATATTAAATGTAGCTTGATATTTCCCTGCAAAATAGAAATGTAAAATTAGTACCTACCTTGATATTAATAATTCAGCTTTTTCTTTGTTTAAAACACTTTTGAAATCGTAATAAGAATTCTCTATTACATTTTTTATTTTAAATGTATATTTTGTACTTTTATTTGAAAGGAATCCTATTTTATGTGTTAATTAAAAAGTTTGTATGTTTGTTTGTCAATTAACCCGCAACTAGTGAATGGATTTTGTGAAATTGTTTTTGTGAAGTTGAAATTTCGGTGTGCTAACCACAGCCACCACTGCGCATGGTTTTTTTTCATGTTGTAACTTAATGTAGTATTAAGTTGTAGTAGTACAAAATATTTTTTTTTTATATTGGTGCGAATGTGGTCGTAAATTAAGCATTTATACTCTGTTCTAGTTTGTGACTTATCTCAGTTGATATCGCCACAATTGAAATATATTATTTGCTAAAGTCACCTTCGAAATATTGGAGCGGAAATATTAGACCCGAAGGGTAAAACGTCTTTGATGATTATACTTTGCTGTATTAATTAATTGGGAATCTTACAATACACGTGTTATCTTGTGGAATGAGTTTTGAATTATCATTACACGTGTAATCGCATTAAAAACAAACTTAATATTATAATTAGGCTTCCCTCGCGTGGATATTTTCCAATGAAATTTCATTTAATTATTAATTATTCACGAATATATTTTTCCACGAATTAAATATACGGAGAGCCAACACTAATAATTATATATATTAAATAAAATATAGCCTATGACTTTTATCTAATATTTATCCATCACCATTTAAAATGTTAAAATCTAGTGGTTTTGATGTAATTGATGCACAAACAGATAAAAATACAAGAAGAAAAACAAAAAAAAACCTGTCATTGTTATAAATTATCTATATTGCACAGTAATTACTCTTTAAATACAATATCAACACGTAGCCAAGTGTTGTTCAATGTACCGAAATGGTCTGGTTAAAAGAGTAACCAGATCATTTCTTTCTGCCCGGTTGCCTGGTAGAGATCACTACTAAGTGATAAGGCCGCCTAATGTACTATACTGTGTGAACCAACATTTTAGCTCCCAATTATGTATCTTTACAGTACATTAAAGAGTGAAATAAAATAAATAATAAATAATTCATTTCGGTACATTGATTATGTGTATTGATTGTCTTTTAAAGTCATACTTGTGGACCACATTTTCAATGATAGTTACCAAACTAAATACAAATAAACCTTATGAAATAATACCTTAAGCATTTAGGTTAGTTTAATCCAAGTTGGAGCTGGCCCAAGCCTGTGGGCTGAGTTCGCACGCCCTTAAACTTTAACAAACCTAGCTATATGCAGGAAATATTAAGTAAGAGATTATGGGTATCTGCTTCTGAAACATCATTTCTAATGGCATAAGTATACAGCCTAAAGATTAGTCGTTGCACGAAACTGTCACATAGACAGTGTCTTACACCCGTATTTTAATACGGATCTCGAGCATTCCTCGACTTCCCTCAACCTGTGTCAAAGAAAATTTACATTCTGAGTCGGAAAAAACTCTACCAACTCACGTTTACTCACGTTAAGAAATTTTTGGAGAAGAAAATTTAACTACTCCATCCGTTACTTCGATCTATATATTAAAAAAATATATTATTTTATGTTATTTCAATCATGAATTTTTGATTGAAATTTGTCATACGTGATATTTGACGTAAGCTAAGTGGAAGTAAAAATAAGGTAACTTCTTAGAATACGTGTCTATAATAGGTGTCTTCTTAGATAAATGTCAACATTTTTCGTTCGTGACACTCCTTTCGAGAGTGGCTAAAATTTTTTTGCGTTAAAGTTGAAAAGAAGTATCGTCTATATGTATATTGCATTTAAGATGATCCTTACTCAAAATAACGGTTGATTCACTCCCTCTTTTAATAACCATGATTTATATTCGAAGCTCAAGTAATGTCAGGTAATGCTAGTCGTCGGCTAAATTTAAGTTTAAACGTAGGATGGTGTTTCGCCAACCCTATTTTTCGGACGCATCGGTTAACTTAAAAAATTATACAAGGTGTCTCAAAAGTAAGTTCACATTTGCTTATTTTATTACGCGAAAGCAACTATTCTGAGGGGTGCGGGGGGTATGTCAGTCGGTAGTCTGGCTCTTGGGAATTTGGTTGCTATGGAGCGTTTTTCTGGTGCGGACCGTGCGTTGTGCGTATGTGAGTTTTACAAAAACGGTAATTCGCCGACTGTAGCGCGTAGAAAATTCTGCAGTATTCGACATATTCGTCACTTAAATGATGCGCCTAGCACTCGAATCATTGCAAAATGGGTTAAGAAGTTTGAAGAGACTGGGTCAACTCTGGAGAAACCAAAATCTGGGCGGCCAAGAACATCTAGAACAGTCGAAAACGTGAACAGTCTTTTCGAGATGATCCAAACCTCTCGATACGGAAGCGTGCTGTTGCTTTAAATGTGCACAGATCTTCATTGTGCCGCATTTTACACAAAGATTTAAAGCTGCACCCGTACAAAATTCAGTTAGTGCAAGAACTGAAGCCTCAAGATGCTGGTCAGAGGCTTGCCTTTGTAAATCAGATGATTGAGCGCTTTCCAACGTTCACCAACATCTTGTTTTCCGATGAAGCCCATTTTCACCTGAATGGGCATGTAAACAAGCAAAATTGTCGTTACTGGAGTGCAACCAACCCAAAACAAAAACATCAGAAACCGCTACATTCACCCAAAGTCACCGTATGGGCAGCGATGTCGGCGCGAGGAATTATCGGCCCTTACTTTTTTGAAGATGGAAGGAGACGCACACTCACAGTGAATTCAGAGCGTTATGTAGAGATGTTAGACGAGTTTTTCGTACCCCAACTGCAAAACTTTCCTGGTTACAACCAAAGAACATGGTTCCAGCAGGATGGAGCAACTTCACACACGTCCAACAGATCTCTGCCTCGAGTTCGAGAAATTTTTCCGAACAAATTAATCTCCAGGCGAGGTGACATAAATTGGCCTCCACGGAGTCCCGATTTAACGCCTATGGATTTTTTCCTGTGGGGTTATGTCAAATCAAAAGTTTACGCTAATAAAGCGACTTCCCTGGCACAATTAAAAGAAAATATCCGTCATGAAATGGCAGCCATCACGGAGACTACGTGCCGAGCTGTCATAGGCAATTTTAGTGCCCGACTAAATGAATGCCGAGAGCGCAACGGTTTACATTTGGACGATGTTATTTTTAAAAAATAAATTCCCAAACAGTGTACTTCAATATAAAATATTTTTTTTTTCAATAAAGCTAAGACTTTTCTTTTAAAAAAAGATTTAAATGTGAACTTTCTTTTGAGACACCTTGTATATTATAGCAGACCTATTTTGAATGCTCTAAAGCTGCTCTTGTGTGTCAAATATCTATATGTTGGTGTTAAAAGAAACTAAAATCGCTTCACGTAGCCGCGAAGAGAGGATCCCTTTTCATTGGAAGGAATATTATTCCTCAGTGGTGACACCGCCGTAACGGACTGTGACGTCACAATGACGTCACACTACAATATGGCAACAGATGAGAATTTTAAACTATTTAAATTTCTTTCCATCCTAATAATACGAGGATACATTTGTGTTTTCACATCAAAGTTACTGGATCGTTTTAAAAAATGCTTTCACCATTAGGAAGCTGCATCTTCCCTATAAGATATATGATGCCTATAAGATAGCCTATGTTACTTAATGCCACGGAAGCAAAACCGCACGGAACAGTTAGTCGTAAATAAATAACATAGACAAGAATAACAGATATCTGATAAGTTAATATACAACTCAACAAATTACCATTCAAGAACGCGGAAAAATTAAATTCTATAAATAAATTTAACGCTTATAGAATTTTCTAGAAACGCCTTCAAGGAGTATTTTTGCAAAAAGTCTTCAACGTAGAGCGTCCCAATGGAAATCAATCTATCTTAGGCTATGTATTTACCGTGAATGGAAACATTGAAATGTTCGTAAATTACACTTGTATCCAGCAACCTTACCGTGAAACGTTTTTAGCCATTTTTTGATTGTATTATGAAGAATATAATATTAAACAACAATTGAACATATTTTACTATGTTTAGGACACTAATATAGAAATAAATAATACAATTTATGTAAACTTGGTGAATCATCTATTTTGAAACTGCCTTCTCGTGATAAATAAAAAAATGAATTTATACAGCGTGATTTTTTTCGATAGATTTGAATAAAGTCGTAGAGGACTGTATTCAAATCTAAGCAACTAATTTTTAAATTACAGCCTCTTATTCAAGTTTGCCGTATATAATTGCTTCCCATTCTACATTATATCAATCGTTAGTTAGATACACTATATCTATACTATATATATATATATATTACACTATATATATATATATATATATATATATATAGTGTAATATAAATGTGATTTTTTATAATATAATCATCGAGGTTGATTCGTATTTTTAAAAACATTAAATGATAAATCGGACTCGTGACTCCTTTCAGCGCTTTTAAATATTCCTCTATAAATGTTTTTTTTTAAGCATCTGTAACTGGGCACTGAAGTACACAGCTCTAGCGGATATTTTCAGTTTTTGCCTACCACGCCCAGCTGATAAATGCACCCTGTAGTTACGACTTTTAAATGTAATGATGTAAGAAAGGTTGTCACACTTGGAGACGAGTGATACTACTGACTACTCTTTATTAAAAAAAATTAAAATAAGTTTAAAATCAGATTATGTAATGCAATAAATATTCCTCTTCCCTTATTTTCTATACACCAAAAAACTATTTCAAATACAACTATCACCGTAGCAGCTTATCTAAACACCAAAGCGAAAACACCGATGTCATATAAATTTTTACTAGTTCAATAGAAAAAGATGGGCCATGTTCCTTTTTGAATAATTCCTAATACTGGCACAAGGATAGACCCAATAACAGTTACCGTTTCAGAGCCAGGACATACAAAGGTTGTGGTCTAGAAAAAAATATGCTTTTTAGACCGTTATCGTTAAACACCTACGGTTTGCTTCATGCTTTTACTTTTTGAGTCGTAGTGACTTTAAATAATAGAAATATCTTGAAATAAAAAAAAAATATTTATAACTTTTGTTTAATTCGTTTTGGTGTGACCAATAAAAGATTAACATAGCAACGATGGAACCATGCATTGCTTAGGCTAGATTGTTATTCGATTAAGTCCTACACACACCTACATATATATATTTATATATTTGGTCTTTAATATAAGTACTACCTTATATTAAAGACCAAAAAAATATATATACACCAACGAAAACTGTATCACTGTATATTTCACTTTATATACTTTCACTATTAGCATTTTAATTCCAACAATAAGGAAGCCGAAGTTTTATATATCAAAGTTCAAAACATGTCCTCAAATTGATCCTTGTATATTTAAAGATCACAAAACAAGATGTATTCAAGCCGCGTGAGAGATGCGTACATCTCACAAACGTCATTCTATATGGAAAGCAGTCGTGCGTTTTATCCCAAATGCCTTCCTTTCAGGCAATAAATAGATGTGTCACCTGATGCTTGAGAGGCATCAGGTTTAAATTGTCGATCATATCCGAATTTCATACTAAACGTATGTAAGGACTCTCCTAAAATTCAATCAATGATAGATTGATTTAACTTCAAAATTATGTAACAATTTTTAACTTATAAATTTTAGGAATCTTGTATCACAACTAGCTGTGCCTTACGGTTTCTCTTTTCTTGGGATTGTAAAGCCATGACCGCAGGATTGATCCTTTCTTAGCGGATGCTACATAACACCTGTGATCATGCCAATTTTAGACAAAATAATATATATTTTATAAGTATGTCTATCAGTTATCTAGCTTCCATAGTACAAGCTTTGTTTAGTTTATAATAATAATGATAATAAATCATTTATCACTCACAATAACACAGAAATGAAACATTTGTTTTCAGGGTATCAGTTTGAGCCTAGATGGCGTAGTAGATTAGCGTAGCGTATATTTATATTTATGTATTAACTGAGTAGTTTAAATTTAAGTTTAAGCCATGTTATTTTGTTTTAAGTTGACATAAATATTGTTTTATAATTTTTTTATTTTGTTTTCCCAAGTTGTAAATTCCTGTAATTCAAGGTGCACTCAACAAGAACATTTTACGTAATTAAGCTACGTGTTATCTTTCTAGAAAATTCAGATAAATAACTCAAGTACGTCACATGCATATGAATTGATGCTTGTATTAAATATCATACAACATGAAACACGTATTCAACATGCGTGACGTCATGCTATATGAAAAGCAGTTACGTTTTATATCCGACTTTTGACACACGTCAAGGCTTTTCCCTATAAGACTGCGCTCCCGTAGCATAATGTTATATATTATATAGTCTATTTTACTCGTGGATAATGTAGCTTTCGAATGAAAGTTTTAATGTCGGTCTAAAAGTTCTGAGCCTATTCATTACAAAGAAAGAAACAAAGTTTTCCTTTTTATAATATTTGTGTAGATGAAGCCAAGTATTTTTTGTAATGTAATTCAATCGACTTGTTGCTATATCTTTAATAAATAACTTGCTGTTTCAAGAGACTTCGCTTTCGTAGCATAATATTATAAAACCTTTGCCACAATCACATTTTTGGGAATGATTTCACATTCCAATAGTTTTTGTGCGAAAATTTCTATAGAAGACCGTTTACTGTTATTGCGCCGGGTTAGAATACATGTGACTATCGAATAACATCTTTAGCAATAAAAGAGTGTTGGAGCCGAGCACTGCACGCTTGAGCCAAGCTCGCTCTGGTGCTCTCCCGTTCCCCTGTAAAAGATCGTCGAGAAGCAGCATTGTACTGTTTCGTACGTCTTATATCTCCATCCCATTCCTCTCCCGTTCTGTTTTAGTCCTCTCCCAATTTCCCATCATTATACTTCCTTCATCCGTTCCCCTTCCTTCAAGCCGGCAAGGCATCATGTTGTCAATGTTAATAAGCTGCAGTCAGTCACTTAACATCAGGTGAACCGCATACTCCGTTTGCCTACTTTAACATAAAAGAAAATTTCTTCAAATATTGTGAGCCTTGAATAAAGTACAGAGATTTTCTATTTCAATTCATTTATAAAAGGAAGCCTACAGAATACTCAGAATCTAATAAGTTTGTTTAAACAATAACACCCAAACGTGCTTATACGTACATAAGAAGATCACGTTTTCATATTGACCGTTAGGATTTCATATTTCCAGTACCTTTTGTTCTCGAATGAATTTCATTATGAACTCACTTTCTATTTGACGGTATATTTACCTCCAAAATGTGTATTTAATTTCAAAATGTTTTGTTTGATATATTTAGGAAGATAAAAATGCTACCAACGTTAAACAAAAAATAACAGTTTAAAAAATGTTTAGGTTTCATTTCCTAAAAAAAAATATAATATGCTTCTTTTGCTTATTAGAATAGAATAGAATAGAAAACATTTATTCATACACTCATGGTATTTATACATTATAAAGAGGAAATATCTGTTTTTTTTTTTGTTTGCATTAAATAGGCTCCGAAACTACAGGACCGATTCGGATGAAATTTTGTACAGAGATTTTTTCAAACCCAAGAATGGTATCGAATAGTTTTTATCCCGAACATCCTATGGGAATCGAATATATACCTCGGTGAAACCGCAGAGCTCAGCTAGTTTATAACTTTGTATTTCTTGAATTTCTTTAATGATTTGATTTGAAATTAAGTTCCTATAACATGACTAGCTGATCCGCACGACTTCGCTCCCGTGGCATAATGTAGTATATATTAGTCTATAAAATATAGCCTATATTACTCGTGGATATTGTAGCTTCCGAATCGTCTAATAATTTTTAAATCGGTCCAGTAGTTTTATAATATTATTGTAGATAATATGATACTACGTCCTATCTAACCACTATTATTTCATTATCGTGTAATATGTTGCAAAAAAATGAGTTATCATAGTAGCGGTAACAATTTATGGTCCTATTTTGATTTGTGCTTATTCGAGACTACGCAAATACAGGATTTATACGAAATAAATACATTCATAGCGCGTTTACATACATTTTATGGTACTTTACATTTGTATATTACTATTTATTTATTATTTGTATATTTTTTGAGGAAAATAATGTGTATTTAGAGATAAAGATAATATTGAATACAAAACTAAAAACACAGCCAAGCGTGAGCCGGATTCTTGCTTGGATTACTCTCGATGGGTTCCGTACAATTATTGAGAAGGTACAGCTTTCTTGCTATGGTGACAGATGAGCAGCGGAGACCTACACCCGTATTCTAAGAAGTTACCATAATTTTACTTCCACTCAGGTAACGTCAAATATGACGTATGACAAATTTCAATCGAAAATTCATGATTGAAATAACATAAAAATACAATATTTTAATGAATAGATCGAGAGTAATAGAGAGTAATGGATGGAGGTGTTAAATTTTCTTCTCCGAAATATTCTTAACTGGTATAATTGGGCCCACATTTTACCTTTTAGCTACGGAACCCTTTAACCTAACATTAATAAATGTATTTCAGCGAATATGATAAACATATTTCAAGCTTCAAGATCTTCATTAGAAGCATTACAATCGTATTCCAAGAGTTAAGCGACTAATAAAATATTTATATGGAAGATTACGACTTCGTCTCTGTTGTAAATTCTTAGTAATATAGCGAATTAAAAATATATGTTACAACTGAAAAGAAATAATATGATTCGGATTATTAGAAATTGCGTAATTTTAATAATCATTTTAATTGAACATAAATATTATACACTATAAGAATAATTTTTAATACTAACTTTTCGTCCGCGTGGACTACAAAATTCCGAATTAAGTACAGGCGTGCGCAGTGTGAGAATTTGATCAACCCTATTTCCATAGAAAATTGTAAAAACTCTAAACTTTTTGAAATATATTTTGTTGTATCAAACACAATGTTAAGGACCTTCGATTACAAGTATGGCGAAAAAAATTTTTTTCATGTTATAAAATGTAGCCTATAAGTTGAACCTAACATTGGTCTGATAATGTTTTGTTTATCAAAATCTGTCCAGTGATTGTTTATACGTGATTAAAACGCATACAAATAGAAAAACAGGACAAATCTTACTATGGTTTTGGGGTATACAAAACATACATATTGCATACCAAATACGCTTTTTTAAAAATATTCAATAGACAAAAATGGTCGGGTTACTGTTTTATTATATGTATGGTTTTTAAATGAAATCGTCATAACTAAAATTAAATTTAACTGCCTATTTTTGCAAACTCTTTAATCTTACTATAATACTTCATATTTATAACCGTGAAAATGGCCTCTTTTCTAAAGTGGGTTAAAATAAAATAACTTTTAGTCTCTTTCTAAAGTGGGTTAAAATATAGAAATATATAAATAACTTTATCCAGTATATGTTGGCAATTTGTCACCACCGTATCAAAACCGCGCGCGTAACTAATGAGTGCGTCAAAACAATATTTCAATGGACCATTTATCTTTCATAATGCGTAGAAATGGATCGCGATAATTAACTGAAATTAATTTTTGACGGCTATTAATTATATTAAAAACATTTTTAAGATATGGAAGATTACGACTTCGTTAAAAAATATATATTATAGATGAAAATAATAATGTGATAGGGATTATTAGAAATTGCGTTATTCAATAACTATTATTCGATTATATTTAATACTAGCTTTCCACCTGCGGCATCGCTCCCAGGGCCTGAGAAATGTAATTCTTTGATTTAATAATGTTGTTACCCATGTGGCGATGGATTAGAATACATGTTATTTTACTACATCCCATTTCTACCCGTGGGTGTCGTAAGAGGCGACAGGTAATTCTGCTGCATGACTTCGTCAGCAATAAAAAAGGAAGCCGAGCATTGCACGATTGGGCCAAGCACGCATGGTTTAATTACCCCCCCTCCCTAGCAGAAGACCTGTATCTTCCTGTAAAGCCTGTATCCTTCTCCCACCCTATTCTACTCCTCTCCCAACTTCTTATCATTTGGCCTTTCTTTATCCCTTCCTTAAAACTGGCAAGGCATCTGCGACACTTAGATATTGTAGATGTTCATGGGCTGCGGTCAGTCACTTAACATCAGGTAAACCGCATGCTCCGCTTGCCTATTATAGCATAAAAAAGGAACCTATTTTAATACCTTTTTCCGTCACACGTATGACAAAGATATAAATAACTAAAAATAGTGTGACAACCCGTAAAAGTATTCATATATTGAGTGCTAAATGAAAAAACATACAGGGTGATAAAAATATGCCCTCTCATAGCGTAATAGTATTCATATTTCCAGTGCCCTGTGAAAAATATACAGCCTTATAAAGTATTTAAGCATTAAAGATTGATTTCGCAGCGCTATCGACATTTACATTAACTTTTGCTCCAGGGTGATAAATCAAGTTACTCCCCCGGAATCTATAGTGGCGACGCTGAATAACTTTTATTTTAAACACCCTGTGTATTATAGTGTGACAGTGAGAGATGAATTTTGAAAGTTGGTTGTGTCGATCTTTTTATAAATAGATAAAGGGTAACAATAACACGAAAATTGGGGTAACATTTCAGCATTGATTCAGCATGGGCGGCGGTGATCACTTAACATCAGGTGACCCACTTGCTCCTTTGCCTGCTCTGCCATAAAAAAAAACATGATTATATATACTTATATTGCTGAAATTACCTTTTGCCTACAGATAATTAAAATGAATATAATATACATCTATTTACTCTGATAGATCTAGTGATTCACATGATGTGAAGTGAATGAACACAGCCCATGAACATCTACCACATCAAAGTATTGCAGATGCTTTGCCAGCTTAAAGAAAGGGGAGGGAATAACGAGAGAATTATGGGAAATTGGGAGATAAGTAGAACAGGATGAGAGAGGAGTGGGATGGGAATACAGGTCTCTGAGCCCCCGCTCACCGTAAGAAACACAGTGCAATACTATATTGGTAATTACACCGGTGTGAGCTTGGCCCAATCGTGTAATGTTCTGCTCCCTTTCTTTTATTGTTAAAGATGTCACCTACCTTCTTATAACTGTTTTGTAATTTCTCTTCTGCAGGGTTGCTTGGAAGAAATATAAATCGCTAACGAGCGATAAAGCCGCGCTTTGCATTGTGTATGTCTTAATGTATGTCAGTTTTGTATTTATTTATGTGTGTGTGCAATAAAGAGTATTTGTATTGTATTGTATTGTATTGATGTCACGCAGCTAAGTTACCCTCTGTCGCCCCTTTCTCTGTCGACGGCTCCTTTCCTGGGCAAGAAGAAGTCCCTTAAAAATTATTGCTGTCTGCCCTTGAACAAATCATTAAAGGATACTTAAAACACAACAACAAAGCATCCTATAATTTTGCGTCCATTTCTTTTATAACGTGAAAATCATAAACACTTTATAACCTGTCTAGGCTAGAGTTACAGTTCTTACGAAAATGTTCTTCTAAGCACTACATACGAGTTTTATACTGAGTCCAAAATATTTTGCGGTTGTGTAAATCCCCCATATATAAACAGTGGGTTAGACTAATCTCTGTTTACGGTAACTATAAAAGTGTCAAAGTTATGGTTTTATGGACTTGGAATTTTCGAGAATGTTCTAAGATTTATGGCGCTTTTAATTCTAAAACATATATTGTTGTTACTCGAATTATTTTGTCTTTAAATTTGTTATTTTTATTTATTTCGGATGTATAACCTTTTTGACACAATAGGCACTGTGTCTGGCGGATAACAGAGTCGAATTTATTATTTAATGAAATAATTCACGACAAATAAAAGATCGATTCGTAGTCTTCGTTTGACTAGTAAAGTGATTTTAAACTAAACTATCTATGCTATTATTGTGCTATTGTTGTCCTTACAACAATTTACAATTAGTTACAAGACATCCTTATGTCTTATAACTAATAGGGTCCTATAAAAATTAATAAAACCGTTACTTCCTTAGGAAACGTGATAACATAATAAAAGTATCCATTTAACCGCCTAAAGCATTTCGAATTAGGCCACGACATGCCAAGTCGTATTTAATGAAATTAATTGAAACCCTTTTAAACTTTTCGGTTCGGTCTTCACCGCGATCGGTATTTGTAAAGCTATTATTAAATTTACAAAATGAGGGTAAACAAAAATTTACAAAGTGTCCATTCGAGTTACGAAAATTTTTAGAATTGTCATTTTCAAGCAATTTTCAGAATAAGGTTTGTGTTCATCGTAGAGCTCAGAAATTATCTTATGCATATTTTTATCAAAATGATTTTTTTTATACGTATAATGTTTATGTATTATTATTTATTTATTTTAATATGTAATTTGTATTTTTGAATTAATCAGTCTAACTTAATTGAAATTAAATTAAGTCACTATAACTTAATTGAAATGCACCACCTACGCATCTAAATATAATGTCTGATGAATGATCTGGGTTGTCTGGCAGAGATCGCTGTCAGCGATAAGGTCACCCTCTGCACATTGCTTGTGTATATTTTATTATTTCTTTTTACTTGAAAATGGTGTACAGTAAAATATTTTTCATTCATTCAATGAAAATTTCCAAAATAGTTTTAGTTTTTATGTTTGTGTATATGTATATCTCTCTCTCTATTTGTAAATGGTTGTCTGGAAGATAATATAGCTCAATAGCTATTTGTGGATGTAATTTTTTTGTTTGATCACTATTTATGCATATGTAATGATTTGGTGTAAGCAATGAAGTGTTATCATTAATTCATTCATTACAAAACAATTTAATACAAAACAGCACTCAGAATTCAAGTTAGGTAAATTACAAAAGATTATTGAGAACTCACACTAACTACCCGTCTTTGAAACCGTCTTAAAAGTTGTTTTTAATTCCATTGAAGTTCTGATTGGAAGTGGGTCGCAGTAAATTGGATTTGTTACTTCCAATTGATGAGATAATAACGACTGATAACCTTTTGAAACGGTTATAATATGGTTATGGAAAATTTTTGGTTATGATTTTGTCTTTTCCTTCGATTGTGTTAATATTATACAGTTAAAATTGAAGTTACATAAATGTTGCATTTGTTGAACTCAAAGTAATTTTTCAAAATGAAATTTCTAAAAGACAAGATTTTGTATAGACACTTATTTCTCGTTTACTAGCTCGGGTTTCCTTTAAACATGAACTAAGTACGGAATTACCTATATTATATTTAAAATCGCCTTGAAAGTTGTTTTTAATTCCATTGAAGTTCTGATTGAAAGTGGGTCGCAGTAAATTGGATTTGTTACTTCCAATTGATGAGATAATAACGACTGATAACCTTTTGAAACGGTTATAATATGGTTATGGGGAATGGTTACACTTTTGTCCTTTTTAATTTGGTTTGTACTTTTATTTAAAGATAAACACATTTTTATACTTTCAATTCCACTATATTAACAATTTTTACAATAATTATCTATATATATATAAATGAAAGTCGTGTTAGTTACTCCACTTATAACTCAAGAACGGCTGAACCGATTTAGCTGAAAATTCGTAGGCTAGGCTTTAGAAGGCTTAGGAACAGGAGAATGACATAGGATACTTTTAATCCCGGAAATCCCGCGGGATCGCGCTATATACGCGGGCGAAACCGCGGGGCAAAGATAGTATATAAATAAAAGTACTATGCAATTCCATCAAGAAGTATCAATACAAAGTATAAGATATACGATTTATAGTATTATATATTTATTTATATTGTTATTCTTTCCGAATTTATAATTTAATGGCACTCTTACACTTGGTATTATAAAAATAATTTATAAAGGTTTACGTCTCTCAATTTTAGTGAAATACATCAATAATTATCTGTTGTAAAAAATCCTTTCTGCATACAAAATAATATTTAATTTAAATCTTGAACACGCGATTTTTAATTTCCAAGAAATAGCTAAAAGGATTTACATCACATATTCCATTTAGCAGTAAATATTACATTTTCACGATTCAATGAACATTGTTCTAAGTTTTTGAGAATTAAACGTATTAAAATTATAAATTTAAATTAGAAATAAATTATGTATTTTGTTCAACACCTATGAAATATATTTCAATATCAAAATAAAATTTACATTTTTCTTATACCTAGTATTAATTTTAAGAAAGACCATATCGTCTGCTTACTGGTAAAACCAGATAAATGCATTTTTTTACTAAATCGAGTTAAAAGTGTTGTTAAATGTATTTTTTTATGCGCTATCTACTGGTAAAACCGAATAAATGCTATGTCCACTGGTTGCAGAGATAATGAATTTGAAAATGTGATATCTTCTCACATTTTGAAAAAAACATACTAGTAAAAGATAATAAAAAATCTTATGCCTCAAATGCGATTTGGTTTAACAGGTTGAAAAAAATAAATACGGTTATAGTTTTTTACATTTTATGATTTTAATAGTAGAAAGGAATAATTATTCTGAGTAAAAGTAGTAAACGCATTTATTATGTTAATAATGTAATGGTTTAACAACGTAATCGAATTAAAGTTATTTATTCCATTTTTCTAGTCACCTACTTCTGCTTGGTCTGCTATATTTCTCTACAGTAAAAAAGAAATAAATGTCATATATGCTTTTTTACCGGTAAGACCGAGAGCACTTAATGGCGGTTATGACATTGTAAATTCATAAATATTTGAATATATATAATAAGTAAGAATTAGTCTTTTGTGTTATATATGGAATCCAGAGGGAAAAGATAGTGTCTATAATAAATAAGCCTAAAATACTTGAAGGTAAGTGATTTAACTTGCATTAATTGTAAATTTTGAGGTTATGTCAGTAGCTTTTGTTTTTTTTTTTTGAACGATTCAACTAAGGAATGTTTGCTTGTATATTGATTTTATTATTTTCAAGATGATATTATGTTGCTAGAGTTTAGTTATTACAAAAATTTAAGTCAAGAATTTTGATTTAAATGATAACTGTACGTAGTAAGATCAAGAGAAATTGAGTGCCATAAAAACTACGTAATTATGGCACTCAATTTCTCTTGATTGTTACTGAATGATGAAAATCTGGTTGTGATTTAATAATATGTTTTATTAAGATCATAAATAATACATTCTTATTTGACATTTTTTAGATGATTTTGAAAAGCCGGGCCCTTCACCTCAAAGGTTTTTTAGTCCGGCGTCAAACACATCTTCGGCTTTAAATAATTCTAAGGAAAAAATAGTAGCTGAGATGGAGCCCATGTTCGTTAGTGACGACTCCGATAAAGATCTCAATTATTGCCCCGATCCTTGCTCTCTAATAACACCAGAAGATTTATTTTAAAATCAATGGGTTAATAACAAGGACAGCGATAAATATTTTGTGCAATTTTGTGGCGAAGCTGATTTTGACATTGAAGTTCAACTAAATGACGGCACATCAAGTTGTAATATCTCTGTGGGAGCTCTTATTGAAAAGAGTGTATTATGATGCTACTGGGAAAAGGAAACGTTGGATGAAACCAGAACCTGAAAACTGGAAAGTAAATATTGCGAAAAAAAGTTAATTGTGAATACATGTTGTTTCCTTGGTCCACGAATAGCAAGAACTCGCTTTGGAGTATCTACGTCCAATGTGGAGACTGAGAATAAAATTATTTTGTTCAGTATAGCTCAAACTGTACGAATTTTTGTTTTTTTTTAATGTGAAAGCAGGCAAGCGGGGCATGCGGTTCACCTGATGTAAAGTGACTGACCACAGCCCATGAACATCCACAACACCAAAGTGTCGCAGATGCCGCACCGGCTTAGAGGAAGGGGAAGGGAAATGGAGAGGATTAATGCTAGGAAGTAGGGAGACGAGAAGAACAGGATGGGAGAGGGATGGGATGAAAATACAGGCCTCCGGGCACTAGCTCACCGTACGAAACACAGTGCAATACTGCTTCACGCCGGTCTTCTGCTGGGGGGGTGGTAATTACACCGGTGCGAGCTTGGCCCAATTGTGCAATGCTCGGCTCCCACTCTTTTATTGCTGAAGATGTTGTGCAGCAGAATTACCCTCTATCGCCTCTTACGACACCCACAGGTAGATTACGACGACATTCACATCGATGTGTCAAAAACTGAACCCTCTCAGCGCTTCAGATCTAAAAACCGCATGGAAAGGCCTAATTCTATTTTGTTAAAGCAGCTTTACCAATCAGTGAAGCTAAAAAGAAAGATTTTGCCACTTTATGTAATAAGAGAATAATTCCCGAGGTATACCACGGTTGGTAATCCTCTCTACCAACTACGACCATCGAAGATCGTTTACCTGAACCTGCGGTAGACGAGGGGTTGTCAGAAGAATAACATTCAATATTACTATGTTATGTAATTTTCTAATTAAAAATCTGTTACAATAAAAGTTTGATTTTCGTCTATATTCGAAGTTTGATTGCCACAATTATGAATAATTAAATTAATCTATTTGTAGTTGAATGTATACTTTAATAAGTCACATACTTGCACTAAAACAGTACAGGTAAAACAGGTTAAATGTAGCAAACATATCAATTTCTTGCGAAATTTTGTTAAAAAGAAATAATTCCAACCCGTAATTGGTGTAAAATATAATAAATTATTACAAAAACTTGAAATACGCTTTTGAAATCAATAGATTCTGGAGAAACAGTGTGTTTTTGAAATTCAGGTAAAAGGTGATAAGTGCGACCCCCTTTTGATGTAAATTAAATTTTAAACAGTTCTATGCGTAACCAATATTATATATGAGTATATTTAAAAAGTAGGATAGTTAGCACATCATTTTGCTTTAATAGTTTTTTAATCAAAGAGTTTCTATTAGGTCAAATTATAACATAAACTTTAAAAAGCGATTTACTCGAATTGACACAAACTGCATTTATTACTTTTTAATAGTAAGCAGACGATATTGAATTCGATTTAAAAACAAACTCAAATAACTATGATTCTTAGACAAATATTTACTGATCTTATTTTCTTCACAAAGGCATACTAAAGAAAATATTTCACTGCGTTCGTAATTAAAACATTTATACCCTTGTTTAACTATATGAAGAGTTTAAGCAATGTGGGGATAGAGCGAATAAATTTAATTTCAAGTATTCGAGACTAAAGTCTACGACTGTAACCTAAATCCACGGCTGAGTAGGGATAAGATTAGGCCTTACCCGAAAACCGGTTCTGACAAAGGGTTTCAGAGAGCATAAATATGTATAGAGCGTAAGAAATGACTATGAACTTAAGGAACGGACTAGCGCTAGCAACACATTCAAAAAAATTTAACTATAGAGTTTTAAAAAATATAGAGCGTGCATACAGAAGACTAAATTGGATGCAAATGAAGACAAAAGTCTGAAAGAAGAACACTTTTTGATTAAATAAAAATTGTATAAATACGTATGACGAAACAATACTACTTTCTTAAATCTATTTGCTTATAGTAAATGTACTATTTCGTTACTAAAACCTCATTTTATATGAAACTACACAAATTACAACCAGGACAAATTAAAATCAAGATTAGTTTTGCCATATACGCAATGCGAATGCAAAAAAGAAAATACGTTTATTTACGACACACACAACATTGCAAAACAATAGGAAAAAAAAAACACAAACTTTTTTATATTAAATGTTTTATATAGTGTGTGCTGTGCGCTTAGAGTAGACACACTAATTCTTTGTTTGCCTATTGACAGCGGCGGTGATGTTATCGTACATTTCGTGCTCTATACCAATCCTGAACTCTATGGTCCGAACAAACAACACTCCCAACGAATATCTTTGAATTGCTAAAATAAAATTATTCGCACATCACACAGGGTTCATTTGTGCAGAAAGGCATTTTTCTGCGTCGACACCTCTGCGGATTTTTTATTTAAACTTCAACAAGCATTAAGATAAAAGCCTATTATTATTTCTGAATATAGCTAGATTGTGAAATTGCCTGCGAGATACTAATTTCAAAGTGGATTTTGAATAACTTTTAGTTTTCCCATTTTCTCGTTTATTTTATACTAGCGACCCGCCCCGGCTTCGCACGGGTTTAATGGATGATATTATACATAAAAACCTTCCTCATGAGTTACTCTATCTATTAAAAAAAACCGCATCAAAATCCGTTGCGTAGTTTTAAAGATTTGAGCGTTCATAGGGACATACAACATGACACATGACAGAAAAAGCGACTTTGTTTTATACTATGTAGTGATATGATAGCTAGCCTTGATACTATTTTATTAAATTTTTGACTAGCTTTTCGGCCTTCGCTCCCATAGCCTAATTGAATATAACCATCCTTGATTAATAGTATTTATGATACAAAATAGTATTTATAATAAACATTTAAAATCCTTTAAAAAGTATTTTATTTAGTCCTAAAATATGATTAATACGATACATTTTATCTCGTTTCTTGCACAGGAAATTGTGGCGTGTATAAGCGCTATCAAATACTCTCGTAACTTGGTGTGACGGTAATCTGCCACAGATAAAAATGATCAAGCAGGATCGTGTATACTCATTCATGTAGAGAGTGTGTGCCAACTACCCCTATTTTCTTACTCTGTGTTACCACTATTTGTTTGATAAAATGATAACATATTTAATTGAAGTATTGATACCCCACTTGTCTATCAAAATATCCTTGATAGACTATTTTGTCATTTCTTGGTGGCATTTTCATTAAAAAAATATATAGACTGAAAGTCACTTATATCGGTTTCGAAAAATGATGTCTACTTAATTATTTGACCCCCTATCTTCTAAAGCGATTTTGCTCATATTCGAAATCGACATTTTCTTTTGTCTAAACTATTTGCCTATAAAATTTAACCAACACCGGATAAACAGTACTCAAGGGACAAAGTTTTTTATACTTACATACAATCGCCCGGCCATTTCAACACTGAGATATCGCTTCGCTCGGTCAATAATATTCCACTAATTCGCATTTCAGGTCTCAAAAACCTTTATTTTCTCTTTCAATGGCAAAAGGTAATAAAGACCATTATTATTGAAGGCTGAAAATCATAAATCAACCATTATAAGTAAAAAGATCGTATCAAGCATTTACATAAACGCTTTAAATAAAAATGATAAATATGCCCCATGGCTTACGCTTAGTATCTGTCTGTTGTGTGCGTCACTTTATATCGCATCACATACAGGAAGCTTATATTCACTGAAGTAGCCCTTACCATGGTCACTCGACACGATGGCACAAAATCTCAAAGTCATAAAAGTGTTTTCGATGTTGATAAAGTAAAGCTGTAGTCTATACTAATATAGAGTAAAACTTTGTTTGTTTAGTGTAATGAATAGGCTCTTAAACTACTGGACTGATTTAAAAACTCTTTCACTATTCGAAAGCTACATTATCCAGTAACATAGGCTATATTTTGTATAACATTATTCTATGGGACCGAAGAGGCGTCAGCTAGTATAATATCATAAATCCATATATTTCAACTTTAGTTAATAAGCACTATTATCTCTGTGGACAGTTAAAATGAATACAATATTTGCTAGATAAAACGCTTAAAATAAAAATGATAAATATACACGAGCTTACACTCAGCAACTATCCGTTGTCTGCTTGTCATGGTTACACCATCATAGATATAATTAAGACAATAAGGGAAAAACAGTGAAAGTCAAACATTACTTCGACACGAATTCGTGCAAGCTACATTGGATTTAACATCTCTAGATAAACATTTTTGAATTAGTCAGTAGACTAGTACAAGATGTTCTTATACTTCTACTCAGGCCCAATGTAGGTCTCAAAAGGTAAGATAACAAATACAATAATCATTGAAGCAGTTTATTGCTTTAATCCTTTGCTTAATTGATCTATCCAGCGTCGTTATTTTAACAATTGTATCTCAAAGCATGTTTGTGGCTAGTACCGATACGTCGATTAAACTCATAAAAACTCACCTGAACTCACAAATTTAGTATTTATTTTTTAACTGATTGTAGTAGGGGTTAAATAGCTGATATAATCCGATGACGCTGTTCAGAATATGACACTGTTATAAACTGAGTGACGTTTAAATATTGCGTTTTATTAAAATATTGTGTATTAATTTATGTCAAACCAATGGTTATTAAAGCTTGTTATTATATAACTAGTAGTAGGATTTAGATTGAATTATCTTGGGAACTACTGGATGTATTTGAAATGTTTTTTCTGACTAGCTTCTAATCGCGGATTCGCTCAGGTTAAAATTAAAAGTATCCTAACATGACTAATAGCTTATCTGTGTATGAAATTTCAACATTATCCATCTAATCGTTGAGATGTGATTGACAAACAAACGACAAAACTTTCACATTTATAATATTTTAGGATTAGGATTAAGGAAGTAGGTAATAAATAGGATTTACAGGGAGGGCTTTTCTTGTGTTTTTTTATGTTACAGCAGGCAAGTGAAGCACGCGGTTCACCTGATGATTAGTGACTGACCGCAACCCATGAACATCTACAACATCAAAGTGTCGCAGATGCCTTGCCGGCTTAAAGGGAGGGGGAGTAAATAAAGAGAGGATTAATGATAGAAAATTGGGAGAGGAATAGAACTGGATGGGAATATAGGCCTCTGGGCCCCCACTCACCGCACGAAACACAGTGCAGTACTGCTTCACGCCGATCTTCTGCTGGGGGGTGGTAATTACACCAGTGCGAGCTTGGCCCAATCGTACAATGCTCGGCTCCCACTCTTTTAATGCTAAAGATGTTATGCAGCAGAATTACCCTGTCGCTTACACCCACGGGTAGAATTGGGCCGTCGTTCAATTGATATCTAATAACCGTTGTACCACAATATTATAACAAGAATAAACGTCCCACATGACAATACACAGCTATACAACCCCAATAAGGTCAACAAATAGAAGTTCATACAATACTCGTATAATACCAACTTTTCTATTAAATAAAACGGAATCTCGAATCTTGTAAGAGTATTTTACAGTCCCGTTGAGCGGTTTCAATAAACTGGGTCAGAAACACAATGCTATTTTAGATGGAGTACGATTAACTGCATTTTATCCAGCAAAGACATTATGGAATTAGAATTAGTGCAATACCTACAAATTTTCACTTGAATTAATTCATTTTCATACTAATTGAAATTAAAAATAGCTTAAGAACGTCGTGAGTTCGCTCTCATAGCATAATGTTTTATAGTCTATCACCTTAGAATCGTCTATCTAATTCAAAAAAAAAATTCCAAATTGGACCAGCAGTTCCTTATATTAGCGCGTTTAAACTAACGCATATTTATATTTTAAACAATTTACCACCTACATCTATAACATATTTATTATATTATATTATCTACACTCATATTATAAAGCGAAAAACTTGCTTATTTTATAGCTTGTTTGGTTATAATCAATAGGCTAAAAACTACTGGACCTATCTTAAAAATTCTTTCACCATTCGAAAGCTACATTATCCACACGTAACATATTTTATCCTGTATAAGTTGTATAAACATGTATTATTTTTCCTCTTGTAAAAGATCACTCACACATACGTATTATTTTGTATTTCTTACTCAAGACTGTAGATGTTTCTAGATTGAATTTTATATTTTTCTTCGAATTTACCATCACAATCAAATGTATTATCAACCCAATATAACATCAATAAACCAAACCAATAGTATTTAATAGCACAATCGTATCGTATATTGTATACAGCTATCGTATACGGTAAAGCCCTATCTTTATTCTATCATATAAGGTAAATAGTATATAAGTTCTTATTCGGTGTGGAGGCTGTATTTCACATTCGGTCGAGCTGAAATTTGGCACATTTGTAGTCCGGTTTTCGAACAGAATTTAAGGTGAAAGATTCACAAAGATATTTTGTTTTAGAATCAAATTATATTTCTGAGAGAAAATTATTGTTATTTACTTATCTATACTAATATTTATAAAGATAAAATATTTGTTTGTACGTATTGAAGAGGCTCCGAAACTACGGGACCGATTTAAATGAAATTTTGTACAGAGATTTTTTGAAACCCGAGGAATAACTTAGGTTAATTTTTTACACGAATTCATACAGGAACGAGAGATATACGTGAACGAAACCGCGGAGCTCAGTTAGAGCTAGTTTACTGATGTAGTTATATAATACTAAGGAAAAAGCATATGGAATTATTAATTTCACCTAATTTAGTTAATCAATTAACAGCGTTTAATTAGTTAATAACCTAATAACAATGCACTCTAAACATATTTATTGAATTGCATATTAATTATTCCATGGCTAGAAAGCCATACATAATTATGTTTTGCTACGAACAAAAACAAAATATACAATAATATGAGAGCCGATTTCCAAACCTAAAGTAAAAAAAAAATGTTATTAAAAATACAATAAACGTAAGTTTGAATGTTTGTATTTTAATCATCGTACACAGGTAGGCTATTAGCTGGATTAGGTAAAATAATTTTTATTGGTATATAACCCTATAAGATTTTATTTTTTTTTTATAGAAAAAAGAGGCAAACGAGCAGGCGATCCACCTGATGGTGAGTGGTCAACGCCGCCCATAAGCACCCACAACACCAGGGGTCTTGTGGATATGTTAGCGGCTTTTTAAATAGTGGATGATAATCGATATGCAATCGAAGCCGCGCACCGAAGCAAGTATAGTACTAAATAAAAGATATGTACGCCAAGTTTCATCATAATCGGTTCAGTAGTTTGCGTGAAAGAGTAACAAACACAGTAGGCTAGTATAGTCTATACATATAATAAAACAGTAACCGAACCATTTCTGTACATTGAATATTTTTCAAAAAGAGTAAATGGTATGCAATATGTATGTTCTATAGATACCAAAACCATGGTTAAAATTTTTTTTTTCTGTTTGTCTGTTTGTCTGTTTATCTGTTTATCTGTTTGTATGTGCGTCAATCACGTAATAACCACTTGGCAGATTTTGATAAAATTTTACATGCTGAAAGACCAATATTAGGTGCAACTTATAGGCTACATTTTATTTGAAAAAAAATATTTTTAGGGGTGGCTTTCCATACATGTAAACGGAGGATATAAAAATAAATTCACGAATAGATAATTAAATGAGGTGTCATTGGATAGGTCTTTAAAAATGAAATAAATATTTCTAAATGCGTTTTTTGCTAAAATAAATATTTTTTGAGATATACGCTTCTAAAGTCGTGAAAATGTTATACCACGTGAAAATGTGAGATTTTGGTTGAGTTGCGAATATGCTTTTTTATACTCTTAACGTATAGATTAAGACATTAAAACACTCAATGAATGCTCTAAAACCTTCAAAAAATAACTAACTCTCCGCCCGCGGCTTCGCTCGCGTGGGCTACAATTTTCTGTATTTAGAAGAGGCGCGCGCACTGTGTGATTTTGGTCAAACCTATTTCCATAGAAAATTATAAAAAGCTATAGACATGCGCATATATAAGTAAAGGTAGTAAGGTCCTTCTGACCGTAATTTTTAAACTTTTGTTGTGCGCCTCTAAAAAGTACAGAAATTAGTGGCCCACGCGTGCGAAGCCGCGGGCGGAAAGCTAGTACTAAATAAACGCATATGTACGCCAAGTTTCATCATAATCGGTTCAGCAGTTTTTGAGAGTAACAAACAGTTTTTGATATGGATAATTTCAACTTAAACTGAAAGTAGCTCGAGCTCGGCTAATGAAATATAGCACGTTGTTATTCATTAATTGTTTGCGTCTGTTAAGTTTGTGCCATACTTCTGTGATAGGAATGCGAAATGTGGGGTCGTTGATCTGATACGTCGATTCAATTTTAGAGGGCAAGGAACGTGGTAAAATTTGTTTTCATGTCATTACTTATAAAGTATACATATTTTATATCTTAATAAAAATGGAAATAAAGCTCTTTTTTTTTTTCTTTATTTAAACGATTATCTATAGATTATAGATCGAAAGGTATTGGGTTATATTCCGGGTATATTTTTTAGACATTTTTACATTTTTAGTAAAATTTTAGTTCTGCGGTATACCTTTCGTATCTCGGAAGGCACATAAAATCCAACGCAAAGGATTTAATTAAAATCGTTAGCTTTATTTTAACGCATTATTGTCTACAAAATATATAGGATAAATAATAAATATAAAAGATGGGATATATTTTTAGAGGAAGTTGGCTCGGGCAAGACGAACAAAGCAAGATACAGAAATAAATGGAAAGAGATGGGGAGGCCTATGAGAATGAAGGAACTTTTAACATGTAAGAATAATAAAGAAAATAGATTAAGTTAGAATGGTTTATAAACTTTCTATAGTCATACTAGCCGCGCCACACGGTTTCGCACGAGTAAATTCAGATCCCGTGGCAACTCCGGGATGAAAGTAGCTTATATTTTATTATGAACCCTTACCTATATGTATACTACGTTTCATCATAATCGGGTCAGTTTTAACGTGAAAAAGTAACAAATATTCATACAAACATCCTCACAAACTTTCTCATTTATAATATTAGTAGGATTAGCTTAAACTAGAGCAAAAAATGTCTATTAGAGTTCTTGTAAAGAATCTATTCTAAAGTATGAATGTAAAGGCTTCTATTATTACTATTTACAGAATATTAGATCTCATTCAACAATAAAGAGAGCTTTAATATTCTAAAACAAATACTTCAAGTTACAAATAACAGTAAAATGGTAGCGTCTCTTATATTATAATTACAAAAAATTACTAGAGATTCACTTGGGGCCTTACTATAAACCTGTCAGCAAGCCTTGGTATAAGAATACATTGGAAAGCGCGGGAAATCTGAGCGTATTTTTAATAATCTGTAGAGGATTAAGTTTTTCTTTAACATGCGTTGTGTTTTGTTTTTATATTGGTCTTTCGCATTTATATAATATTCATTATAATTTTAGCGAAAATTATTATTTTCTTTATATATAGTTGATAGACTGTATTGTCACTTCTTGATGGGAATGCATTAAAAAAATTATAAAAAATAAGAATTTTCTATGATTCGTTCACTATCTAATGATGATTTAATATGAGTAAATAGTATGAAAAAGACGTTAATTCTTCTTTTTGTATTAATTTTATTTACTAAAGGGGCCTGTATGAAATGAAAAATCTTTTAATGTTTATTCTTACAGATGTAAAAATGATGAGTATTTCACCGTCGTTCGGCTGTATGCTTATAAAAAGTTCTATTAAGTATTATTTTTACTTATTTGCTTATTTATTTATAATACTTTTTCGTACAAATACTCATAAAAACCCATAAAAAAGCAGCAATTTCTTCCATGTTTTGCATGTTCTTATTTTACAAAGGAAAATTAAGGATAAGCATTTTCCGTCGGTTTACATGTAGTTTATATGGAAAAATATTTCATTAAATAAAAATGGTCAAAGCTTACCAAAAAGTGAACAAGACCACTTCGTAGGATATTTAATATAAAATTTCTTGTAAAGTGTTAAAAATCTGAATACAAGAGTACAGGAAACTTGGTAAAATTAAACCGAAAGTTATAAAAGTTGAACGGAAAGTGAATAACTGAACGTAGCTTGAACTTCAGTTAGTGAAATAGTTATTTTTTATTCCGTTTAAAAGTTCCCGTGGGGCACAAAAGTATGTCTGTGAATTGATGCTGAGTTCTTTTAATCAATTTTGACATTTCTAGGCATACTATCGAAAGCTGTCTGTTTTTTTTATGTAATAGCGGGCAAGCGGAGCATGCGGTTCACCTGATGTTAATGACTGACCGCAGCCCATGAATTATTATTATCTATCAAACTGTCAAAAATTTCTTGCCGGCTTCAAGGGAGGGAAAAGGATCAAGAGAAGGATCAATGATGGGAAATTGGGATAGGAGAAGAACAGGGTGGGAGAGGATTGGGATGGGAATACATCGGGCCCCGCTTACCGTACGGAACACAGTGCAATACTGCTTCACGCCGATACTGGCCCAATCGTGCAATGATCGGCCCCCACTCTTTTATTGCTGAAGATGTTATGCAGCAGAATTACCCTTAGTCAGCTCTTACGACACCCGCGGGAAGAAATGGGGTGGCGACACTTGTATTCTAACCCATCACCACAAAAGTGAATATAGCTAGCGAGATGTATGCATAGTCTCATAATAGTCCTTCATCACATCGCTTTGCAATGATCTTAAATACTTGATACTAAAGCTGGTGTAACAGATGATCATCTTGAAACACGTCATATACATCGATCAAATGAAGTATTTGTGATAGGTATTGATTCATGATATCGGGTGAGGTCTATTACAGACAAATAGGATAATCAAAAGCTCTCTTATAAATCATCAGTTTGGAAGGAAGTCTAAAGGCAAACCGTAGTCCTATATTAGCCCTTTTATAAAACGTTGTTGACTCAAAAAAACATGTTTTTGGTAGAAAAATACGAGAATATTAGTATGGCATTGAGTTCCCTTCGTTAGAAATAAAGAAGAAAGAAGAACCGAAATTTAAGGTAAAAAAAATTGCTTATTAGCCAACAAGGCTAGATAGTAATTAAAATGATGAATCCATCCAAGATGATTCATCATAGGAAGAAAAATAATGTCTTTTCATTGGAGTGAAAGGCATTTCAGAGGTTCTTAAAGTGGCCTATCATTTCAATGTACGGTTGTTAGGATATTTATTAATTTAAAATAGATTCATGGTAGTAATGTAGTAATATAGTCTAAAACACGCAATGCGATGTGATCTCACAAATCACCTATCAGAAACTGCTGTCTGTGTGTAAGTGTGTGTGATAGACGTATTGATTCACGATATCGCCTCAGGCTTCAGATTTGTCTGTAATTGAACTCAATGTCAATTACAGACAAATCTGAAGGATAATCAAAGTCTCTGTTATAAATCAACATTATGAAGGAAATAAAGAAATATTTCTGGACATTTAACACAACGCCATCTAGCCCCAAACTAAGCAAACCTTGTAATATGGAAACTAGATAACTGATAAACATACTTTTTTTGGAAATACATACATACTATAGATAAATTAACTCCCAGGCAGTAGAAAATCGAGGAATTCATCACATAACAATTTTCTACTCGTAGGGATCGAACCCACACCCTCGCAATAGACCATTACCGTATCCACTGCGCTAATCGAGTCGTCAAGTAATTGTTTTAAATAGAAATTTTATTAGCTTTCTAGAAATTAACACTCCATTAGGTTATATTGTTAGGTTATAAAATGAATCCTAGATCTGTGGCAGTCAGCTGTCCAGACCACAGCCTTCCAGATGCTAAGAATTTCAACCAGTATAATAATAATTTTAAATTGAACTGAAATTAATTTTGATAGACTATAATTTCGTACTTTTATATATTTTTTCACAGTAATTGAATATTGTACTATAATATTGTATTTGTTGTAAAACCCTACAATATAGAATCTCGTCAGAAAAATTTGAATTTACACATATATCAGACAGCGAACAATAATTATGATCGCAATAAAATTAAAAGAAATAAAAATTTAATTAAAAATCATCTTTAATTCAAGAAACATAGCTTTCGAAAATAAATAGACTATTAAGTACGAATAATAGAGAAAATAAACAATAATTCTCGCAAGTTCGTAAGAAGTTTGTAATACTGCGAAGTGAAATCTGTAAAGCTTTATAACACTTGGTTGTTTAACTTTGAGAGTTACTTAAATATAATTCTGTACCTTTCTTTCTTAAGCTACGATCCTAGGGCCTTCTCACAGAACGACAACCCAAGGAGCAAAAAGTAGCTATATAAAAGAACATAGAACATTCCGTGAAACACTATTTTTCTCTATAAAGCCTCCAAGAAAGCATTATACCTATTGTTGTGGCGCATTTATATTACTA
>LQNK01001237.1:24015-38618 GCA_001586405.1 Phoebis sennae
GTGGTCGGGGGACTCTGGGGACGGAGTGGGGAACGTGTCGCCCATGCCCCAGCTGCCGTACAGACCTGGAAATAAAAGTAAATATTAGAACTGCTGTAATTGCTGATAATGCATTTGTCATCCTGTGCCCAAAGGTTAGGATAAGTGTAGTGTTTGTACTTGAATAGATGTACACATTGTCTAATCAGAGACAGAGTCAATCACAATATAGCAGAGGGGGTAGCCGTCAATCTGTCAGTCATGTAACGGATAGAGGTAACTACCTGGAAAGCAAATCGCAGAACCTACAATAAGGATTGGGAAGGATTCTATAATAAGTTTTGATTGCAAATAGATAATACAAATAAAAATATGTTGTAGAAATAGGTGGCTTTATTATTTACGCACGTTTTCTAGGATGCTAACGTTAATTTAAATAGAATGATATAATCGTCCAATAATAAATTAATTGCACAGTGCATCATTATAGGTACTTGACAGAATATCTTTCATTACACTCACCGGACATAATATTGGTGATGGCGGGGTGGTGCGCCTGCGCATGGGACAGCGCCGCCGCGTGCGACATCACAGCTTGCAGCTGCGCGTTGTGTTGCCCGTTTGCACCTATAATTAATTATTTAATATGAGTAATTACAATTTAAAAAAATAACTATTCGTAAGTACTTTCTAAAAAGTTTACATGAATAAAAATATTTTCTATTCTATTCTATTTCATTCTGGAATGTTTTAAGTGACAAACTAAAATAAGGGACTAACATTGGGGATTGCGGTCAAATGTATATAATAATCTAGCAAGGAATTTATTTATTTGCTTTTTATTGACGATCTTTTTATTAATTAAACAACGATTTCAGCGGGCCACACGCATATTTAAAAAAAAGATGTATGCCAAACCATAGATGTTGGTCTTCTTAATTAATGTTGCCACCCTCTCCACTAAGGCTAAAAATAAGTCTATTATTTATAGACCTATTGAGGAGAGTGGGGAGATAGTAATAAATACTCACTCAGATGCGCAAGCGCAGAGTATGCGGCAGCGTCGAGTTGGTGCTGGTGGTGGTGACGCAGCGCCGCCATGTGCGCCGGCGACGTCGGCAACGACGGCCGAGACTTGCCCGGGGAGGGGGAGCCTGGGGGAGGAAATATCATATGTACATAAAGAAAAAAAATTGTATATCTATGTTAGCTTTCATGCCTACAGCTAATAAACCATAAGTTTAAGAGAAATTGAAAGAAGTTATTTTTCTAATTTTAAGTGTCGTTATGTCGTTACTAATAATAGTATGTATAGTTTTAAAAATGATAATAGATGAAAGTCATATTTCTAAGTTCAGATAAATATTGTTTAACTAGTTTTTTTCCACGGTTTTACCCATGTAAACTAAGAATAATTATTCTAATAATCATGCATGACTATAATCATTTTACCCCTTGGGGGGGGGTGATTTTTTATCCTAAATATATAAAATCGTAAAATGTATGTCATGCAAGGAACACGTGTGTGACATAATAAGTTTAGTCTGTGCGTTGGTTCATCAATTTAATTAATCACTTTTTCTTTTATTTTAGACTAGCTTCGTCTAGCGGTTTCACCCGCGTATATGTTTTCTTAGCCTATGTCATAACATGTGCATGCTAAATTTCAGCCCGATCCGTCCAACGGTTTGGGCTGTGCGTTGATAGATCACTATGTCAGTCAGTTACCTTTGAGTTTTATATACCGGGTGTTTATCTATTTTTTATGCTAATATCTTTCCCTGGGCTTTACTTTATATCTCCTAAAATTTTGAAGACTGCATAGATGACATTCTGTATTTTATTTTTATTTTTATAGGTACTTGAATGAAACTTACCGATATACGCGTGCGGTGAAGTGGTCTGGTTGCTGTGTGCGGGCGAGTGGTTGGAGTAGGGCGGCGACAGCGACGCGCCGGCGCCTCCGCCGAATTGTAAGGCACCACCAGACTGTAAGAAAATACGGTTAGTTATAACGAAATAAGCATTTTTGTAATAAACAATTAATATTAATACAGTAAGAATTAATTTCCTCTTCTCTTCACTAATGTACGGGTGTAGACACGACTATGACACTAGAAACACAAAATACAAATTCCTGTCTTTTGACTCGCTAAGGTAATTCCTTCATGGGTCAAGGTGTAGGTTTCTATAATAATCTTTCAATTTCACGTAGTGTAACATAATTAATTATACATATATTCAAGAATTATATAAAAACGTTTTAGTTCTTAAAGCTTATTATACTTCAACAACGAACATAAAAATTCATGGAATATAGCTGCTTCGTAACAACATCAGGACAGTTGTTTGGGTCTTCCGTTATACCCTTGTTGTTATTATAGATAATATTGTATATCGCAAAAAAATTATACATTTAACTTCTCCTATACATTAATCGACGAACAGATTTGGACACATCTCTTTTATTTGTATAGAGCTAGACATACTTTTTTTGTAAATACATACATACTCTGCAAAATTATAATATACTTTATACTTTGTATTGATACTTCTTGATGGAATTGCATATTACTTTTATATAAAGACAAACACATTTTTATACTTTCAATTCCTCAATATTGAGATTATAGTGGAATTGAAAGTATAAGAATGTTTTAGTCTTTATATACAAGCAAAATTACAATGTTCACAATTTGCTATTGCTGTAATTGTATTAATATAAATACCTTAACGCAGTCTTCGTAGCTAGGCGGCTGCTTGTGCACCAGCTCCATGGCGGGGTACTGCGCCATCGCGTTCGAGTACAGCGACGTCGCGTCGTACGGCGACGGCAGATCCTGCAATATTTAATAATTAACAAAAAATCTATTTAGATATCACGACGGTATGACTAATAAAAATAAAGAAGAAAATACTAATTAAAAGCTTTTAGAACTTGAAATAGAAAAAACAATTTTAAACGCGGTTTATTATACATTATTTAACATTAATATAAATCCGACGTTTCGAACACTTAAACCGCGGTTAAAATTTAAACCGAGTTAAAAATACTTATTTAACAAAAAAAGCCTATTAAGGTGTCACAACAACAGGACTAAAGAAAAATAAAAGGAAATACAATATATAAGTTTTTGAAACTTGAAAAAAAAAATTTAAACGCGGTTTATTAAACATTATTGTGAACCTGACGTTTCGAACACTTTACAGCGAACGTGTTTGTGTAAAACCGCGTTCAAAATACTCAGTTTATTTAATACTAGCTGATTTCCACGGTTTCACCCGTGTATATATACTGTTCCCCTAGGATTTTCGGGATAAAAACTATCAGTATATAGTATACCCTATATAATATAGCCTATGTTGCTCGTGAATACTGGCTTTCGAATGGTGAAATAATTTTAAAATCGGCCCAGTAGCTTTTGAGCCTATTTATTACAAACAAACGAAAAACTTTTCCTTTATAATATTAGTGTTATTTACCTGTAAATTTTGCAGCGGGGACTCTACTGGGCTCAAACTGAAGCCGAGGCTCTCCACGCTTTGTGGCACTTCTTGCGCCACTTTCTTGTTGCTCTTTTTTACACTTGGCTTCCTGTAAATATAAATAACGTTTAAAAACTATTTATTAGAATTTCTAACAAAGATTACAATCAGCTTACACCATTAAAAAACTAGTTTAGTGCATCTTTAGTTCCAGGAAATCACAACTTGCAAACATAGAGGTTTATAAAACAATTTACGTAATAGGATATTAAATTGATTTAACGGTAAATGTGTTAATCATAGCTATATTTTTCAAGAATAATATTCATTGATTATTATTAAGTCTGAGTATTTTTTTTGTTTGTATAAATATTTAAAGCAAAGGAAGCAAAATGAAATAGTCTTGAACTGGATTTTTTACTGGTCTAAAATAGAGACATAATACTTTAGGAGTTGGCACCAAAAACAGTGAAAAATACTCTTCGCATAATTTTTGAGAAAGTTCACACACAGCACTAAGATTTCTCTTCCAAAATAACCTATTTTTTTACTTTAAATAAAACACAAATATGTTTAAAACTTGTATTGTTTTTTATGTTTACTTTTATTTGTAATCTACAATTAAAGTTAAAAAATAAATAATAAATAAACCGTACCGTCGTATCTGCGAGGCCTGCAGGTTGTTGTTGTCGTAAGCCTGCTCCTGCGGGCTGTCGGGTCCAACCTTCGCGCGCGGCTTCTTGGGCTTGCCCTTGGTGGCTGTGGCACTGATCACCGTGGGCTGGCTTATCAGTTGCGGGTGGGGGTTGGGAGAGGCTGCAATAAAAAAATTGTTAATTTTGTGTTCGATCGATACAAGTGGCTTTGCGTTTGTTCAGAAAAAAATTGGATCTAGAGGCACGTTGTTAAATAATTCGACCGATCCAAAATATATCTTTGCGTTTGTTCAGAAAAAAATTGGATCTAGAGGCACATTGTTAAATAATTCGACCAATCCAAAATATATCTTTGCGTTTGTTCAGAAAATTTTTTAAAGGCACATGGTTAAATAATAAATAAATATATTGAACATCAGAAACTTGCCGACTGGCTAATGCCGCCATAATAAAAAAAAAGTTTTATTCATTTTATTGTGGATAGCAACTGACAGCACCTCTTTGCTTTAGTAAAGACAAATCTGAACCACCATTCACGTGGAAAACGGTCGCTGGTACTGGTTACTTCGTACAATGCACGAAGTTTGATCGCTGCTGTTTGTTTAAAAAGTGTAATTTTTCCTATATCAAACTGGCCGAAATAAACATCGATCTATATTTAAAAAAAAAGAACACACGATTGACTTCTGCTATTCGCTTGAATAAAAAAAAATAAAAAATCGTTCTATAACAAACTTCAAAATAGAACGCACGATTGATCTGTGCTATTCGCTTAAAAAGTCTAACAAACTGGCTGTTTACAAAGCCTGGCTGAAAAAAAAAACACAATTTGAAAATAGAACTCACTCATGAGATGATGGTGCTGCGGCCGCACGCAGTGCTCGTCCAGCAGCCGGACGATGTCGTCGTGCATCCGCTCCTGCGCCACGTCGCGCGGCAGTCTGTCCATGTGGTCCGTGATCTCGCGGTTGGCCATCGCGTCCAGGAGCGCCTTACAAGCGCCGTAGGAGCCTTCGCGGGCGCCAAGGAAGAGGGGGGTTTCGTCCTGTGAAGGAATTTATTTTTAAAATTTTGTATTTTTACTTTACTCGTATATTACATGAAGTAACAAAACAAATGTACGGAACCATATGTAACGAAGTAAAATATAAGTATTGATGAAGTAAACAATATCAGTTATAATTGTTATTTAACATCATGTGTATATATGTATGGTAATTAGACACCAAAAACAACTTTACTTTAATTTAATTATTTAAAAGTAAAAATTGAAGAGAAATTAAAAAATATATAAGTTTTTAGTTCATTTCATAAAAAATTAGAACAAATTAAAAAAATAATACCAATACTAAGATACATGATGATTTTTCCAACCGGTTGTAAATTGAATATTCATTTCATTTCATTTCAAAGTGTATCAATAAATGTGGAAATAGTGTGAAAAAATAAATAAACCGTACCGTACCGTAATTGTCCAATGGCAATCGAATGGTATTTCGATCGTATGTCAATGATATGTCATTGGCCATAAATAGTTAACAGAATACCAAATCTGTCAAACTACGCCAAGACGATTCAATTGAGACGCGATTTTGGCATTTTTAAATTAGCAGACTGGGGCCCTTGGACTTTAATTCTACATGTTACCAAAATGAAAGTCCAAAAACTACACACACACTACACACACCTTATCGTCCTGCGCGTCCCTATTAGCGCCGTGCACGAGCAGCACGTTGACCGCGTCCACGTTGTTCACGGCGGCGGCCCAGTGCAGCGCGGTCTTGCCGCTGTTGTCTGCCGCGTTGATGTCTGCGTCCGCGTTTATTAGATCCTCTACCATGCCTTCTATTGCTAGCCTGTAAATTAGGTTATATCAGTCAAATTTCTAGCCTGTAAATTAATTAGATTAGCCAATTGCTAGCTTGCACATAATGATGACCCGATTGGTTAGGACCATATGTTTATTGCGCCGTTATATCGGACGTAGAAATTAATATTAGGTTAGCCAATAGTTAGCTTGTACATAAATGATGACCCGATTGGCGTAGGAATAATTATTAGATTATATTAGCCAATTGCTTGCAAATAAATGGGGGATACAATAGTGTATATTGGGAGGGAGGGTGTGGGTTCGATCCTCATGTAGAAGAGTATTATGTGATGAACATTGTGATTTTCTACTGTCTGGGTATTAATTGTCTTTAGTATGTATATATTTAAGAAAAAAGTATGAGTTATCTAGTTTCCATAGTACAAGATGGTGTTGTGTTAAATGTCCCAAAGATTTATTAATGTATTATTTTAATTATCTATACTCGATACAAATAAATGAAAGAAGAAAGTTGTATAAGAGAACAGGTGTTATCCAAATCGTCCATAGATACAAGTATGCAGTAGAGGCTTTCGTTGGTTAGCTACTTCAACCTACCTAGCAGCAAGTATGAGTGGGGTGGTCCCGTCATGCATCCTCGCGTTCAGGTTGGTGGCTCTGTTCCTCAGCAGGATCTGGAACACGCCCATAGCGTCGGCGGCGACGGCGGAGTGTAAGGGAGTGCGGCCGGTGTTGTCCTGTGAGTTTGCGTCCGCACCCGCGTCTAGGAGACGCTTCGCTGCGTCCGCGCGTGCGTATCTGTGGATGCACGATTTTGGTTAAGTGCGAACTGGGAGTATTATTATATCATTGTTTTATAAGTATGGAGAGTAGTAACCTTGAATCCAGTAATTATCAAATATATTATGACTAAAATTACAAGAAAGTGAGGTATTCATGCATTATATGATTGAAATAATGTCACTGATGAAATTTTTTAGATAAAACTCGAGTTCGAAGATGAGAAAAATTAGCCGGGGGGTAACGAAATAGGCGATTTTCATATGATTTTAGTCGAGTGTGGTATCAAATGAATTGTCTCGATTTATACATTACAACGCGAGGTCCAGCTCGGGACGAACCACTAGTTAGTTAATGATTTATTTGCATGACAAAAATAATCTCAAATTATTCAAGTTTATGATGATTTATCAGCAATAAACCCACCTAGCAGCTAGATGCAAACTGGTCTCTCCGGTCTTGTCCATAGCAGCGTTGAGTTGAGCTCCCTGAGCCACCAGCTCGGAGATGATGTGCGCGGTCTGCTCATCTTCCACATCGGAGCCGGTGTCCAAGCCTCCTCCTCTGATGGCGGCCACCATGAGCGGCGTCATGCCGAGGGGACCGCGCGCGTTCACGTCTACATGACCGTCGTGCTGAAAATAGGTAATATTGTAAGAATATAGATATTTGTGAAAAAGGTAAAATATATTTAATGTGTGGAGGATGGTTCTATTCCTCCAACGAAAAGGGAGAATCTTCGACCAGTCCGAACCACAGGACTGGTCGGCCGAGGATTGATGTTAGGAAGTGGTATATATGCTTAGCGGCGAATCATCGCGATTTAGTTATTGTGACGTCACGAGACGCCATAAATGAAAAAAACTTTAAACGTCAGTGAGACAAATGAACTAGTATAAAAAATTGCTTAGAAGGTGGGATTGGGAAACCTCTTTTCATTGGTTACTTAGTTTTTTCATAAATCATTTTAAATTTATTAAAAGTGACACCGTATTTATACTAGAGATAATGTGAGATTTATTGAGATTTATAATAGAGATAATGTTACTTACGATAGCGGGCGGAGTCATCATGCTGGGCGGCACTCTGATATCAGCCGCATCCAGGTGTTGTTGGGTCCAAACTCTTGGCTCATGACTGGCTTCCTCATAATCCGTAATCGCCGTATGATCCGAAGCATATCCTCCCGGCGCTCCATTCGAATCTCCCGGACCTCGAGCTCTCTTGGCCCTGGGCGGAGCCGACCCATCGTCATCCTCATCAGACCAATGAGGAGGCACCATGTGACCTCCGTTGATATCCACGTCGATACATCCCATCGATCCTTTGTTTAGATTCCTCATCTCCTGCCCATCCGGCCCTCTACGCCTCGACCGACGACGCGATGACGATCCGTTGCTGATAAAACCTTCCGGGAACCATGTTATACCGGCTGCGCGTTTCCTTTGCGCAGTCACTAACACACCGATCAACAGACCGGCCAAGAGTACTAAGATGACGCCGATGAAGACGTATTTAGAGTTAGTTTGGATTTCATTCCCGTCTGTCGGATCGTCTGACCGTTGCACTCCTTTAACCTGAAATATGGGAAAGTCAGGGGAAAGGGAGTGTTTCGATGCAGTAGCCGCCAAGAACTCGGCGGCTTCGCTGGCGGAGAAGAAACATTCCGACCCGGACATTGTTGTACATTTCCTGTTATCGATCGCTAGATACACTTGGACCCCGGACTGGCCTCGCTCCGTGAAGGCGATGTGGTGTTTCTTGCCGAATTCCGTGTCTTGTAAGCCGACATCCGTTGACCCCTTCCAAGGATACACCATATCATTGCCGAGGTGATCTTTCTTTATCAAGACCGTCGTCCGTAGTTGATGGCCTAAATCTCGGAGGAAGGCAACGGAGTTCTCTTTGAAAGTCCTCATGTCCATGAGTAATATAACCGAGATGACGCCCTCGGCTAGATCGGGCGGTTCGTTCTCACAATCCAAACCGTCCCAGTTACATTCCGCGTTATTACAACCGTAGTCACAATGACCGTTCGCGTAATGTTTCTGACAATACGCATCGTATATCGGGTTACACTTCTGCAGAGATTTCTCACAGTCCCGGCCGTCGAATAAGCAAGCTTGGGTGTTACAGACTTCGTTGCATTCTCCGTTCATGAACACTTCCCAACATTTGATGGGAGCGGTGCAGTTGATCCACGGATTGATTCCCAGAGAACAGTCGTTGCCGTCGAATTCACACGCGTAAGTGTTACACTCGTCATCGCAATGGTTGTTTCCTTGTTTTTCTTTGCATCCTAGTTTAACACACTGTTCTCGTTGGAACACCAGGTCCAACTCTTGGAGAGTCATCGCGGGGCTCTTGCCGTACACTCCGGATACTGGGCTTCCGTAGCCACCCCTGGAGTGAGGGTCGTGGATATCGCAGTTCTTTCCCGTCCATTGTCTGGGGCAGTAGCACAGGTAATCGCCGGGTTTGTCGATACACCGCGCTTCTGGGTGTTTGCAGGGATTGCTCAGACATTCGTTCATAGAATCAATCTCACAGTTGATACCGGACAAGCCAGATGGGCAGTCGCACACATAGTCCCCGATTTCTGAAGTTCGACAATACCCTCCGTTTTGGCACGGGTTCGAGTCACAGGCGTATCCAGAATACTCACAATTCTTGCCGTAGAATCCATCGCTGCAGAGACATTCATGTCCACCTTGAATAGCGGTACAGATTCCTCCATTTTGACACGGAGAGTTCGCGCAGAAATTAACCTTAGCGTCACAATGTCTGCCCATGTACCCAGGCTTGCAGTTACAATGGTAATCGTTGATTAATTGCACGCAGTCTTGCGTTCCAGGGTTCGAGCAAGGGTTGGACAAGCACTCGTTAATATCTCCTTCGCACCGTGGTCCAACAAAGCCAGGCGGACATTTGCACTCGAAGCCGCCAACTTTATCAATGCAAGTGCCGTTATTGTGACAGGCGTCTTGCTTACAATCGTTAACGTTAATTTCGCAGATTTTCCCCAGCGTTCCGAATGGACAAGAGCAAGAGAAGTTGTTGATTAAATCGTGGCAAGTTCCGCCATTTTGACAGGGGTTGGGCAGGCAGTCATTCACGTTCAATTCACAGTTCTGTCCTTGGAAACCTTTGGCGCATTGGCACTGGTACGTCCCCACTAGGTCTTTGCATAGCGCGCCGTTCTGGCAGGGGGCGGAGTCGCACTCGTTGATTTCTTTGTGGCAGTAAGAGCCGGTGTAACCGTCGAGACAGTGGCAGCGGTGCGAGTTGCCGATGTCTTCGCATGTGCCGTTGTTGCAGAGTTGTTTTAGTTTCACGCCTGGCAAAAGGTTTATATTATTAGACATTAAATCGATTGTAATGAAAAATAAGTTTAGCTTGATTATGATACGTTGACAATTATCAATAGTTGCTTTTTGTTTTTTTTTTAAATGACGTTAACTGCTCTTGTAAATATGAAAGTGGTATACATATAGGACTAAATTAAATAGTTTTAACGTCTTACGAATATATTTTTTTCAGGTATGATTATGAGTAAAAAATCAAAAAAGAAGTGACTTGTCATGTGACTAATTTTTTTTTTAATCTCACCTTTTCTAATACTAGCGTCTTTACACGACACCATTTCCACGTCACACAGCTTGCCGGACCACCCGGGTGCGCACGAGCACGTGTACTGCGGGCCTTTTTGCGAACATGTAGCGCCGTTCTCACATGGGTTGTTTTCACACCTAGGCAATAAATTGTACTGTAATAATTCTAGATTTTTACGTGGTTTATTTGTATTGGGTGATTTGATGATATACTCAATACTATGAATTGTTAGAAATATGTATTTGAACGGTTTTACTAAACGATGTCGGTATTCATTCCGAGTTCGAATATATGATAAAATCACCTCTAATAATTCTTTATTGCAAAAAATCTACGCATTTGCCGAATTTGAAAAACAAATAAAGCTCCAATTAATTTAAAATAAATCCGCAATTAATTTAATATAGGAAATCATTATTATTCATACGTCTATCATTATAAATAAAATAGGTCATTATCATTATAAAAACTTTTATCTACCACCTGTACTATTTGGTCACAAAATGTTTTACATTCAAAACATCACAACAAGTTCTCCCTCAAATGTCATTCGATAAGTTTATTCAAACTATTCATAAAAAACTTGATAGATTGTCACTTCTTAAAATACCACGATCACAATAAAATGGTTTTCAACACGTACCAATCAACGAAGGTATCGCAGTGCTTGCCGGTGTACCCGTAGGCGCAGTGGCAGGAGTAGTGCGTCACGTGGTCGTGGCAGGTCGCCGAGTTCGCGCACGGCGAGCTGTCGCACATGTTGATGCGGAACTGGCAGTTCGAGCCGGTGTAGCTGCGAGAAATAACAATATTACTAATAGATTTTACATCCAGGTTTATGAAACCGTTGAAATTTAAATTATCTTTCTTCATATATTATCACTTATAACTAGCTTATTTTGAATTTCATGTCTACATTTGACTATTTGGAGGTCAATATTCTGACTTGATGAATTTGTATATAATGCACACTATTTAAACATTAAAAATATAAAATGTTATTTAACTGTACAACTTTAAAATTGGAAGAATTTTGAACACCGATTTAAATCGCCTAGGATGCGTTATATAAGACGCCTAGATGGGACCGTCTCTTCTCATAATATAAGTAAAATGAATATAATGTAATAAGCGTTACGATCGGTTGGTCAGCACATATTATTATACTACCTGCACCCCAGGTCTTTGCTCCCGTAGCCTATAGCCTTCGTCGATAAATGGACTATCTAACACTAAAACAATTTTTCAAATCGGACCAGTGGTTCCTGAGATTAGCGCGTTCAAAAAAACTGTTCAGCTTTATAATATTAGTATAGATTATTGAAGAATATAACTTACCCAGGTGGACAGGAACAATTGTAGGAGTTGATGCCGTCGATGCAGCTGCCTCCGTTCATGCAGCTGGAGTCCGTGCAGTCCTCGTCGTTGGTCTGACAGTTGATGCCGGAGAAACCCAGCGGGCAGGTGCAGGTGTAGGAGGCGACGTACTGAAAATGAAATATTATTTATCTTTTCTAAATCATTCACCTAAATTACTACCTTGCCCACACACAAACACACACGTTTATATTCTTTTTTAAATAATGTAATGTTATTTTTATTTATAGCTGGAATTTTTAAAAATTATATTTGAATATGAGCGAGCTGAAATAAATTTATTTTTCATAGATTCAATTTAGTTCTATAATTATGCTACAGAAGTTGTACCACTGCAGATATATTTTAGACAAAAATGTAGTTCTTAAGTTTTATTTAGTACTACCCGCGCCCCGCGGTTTCACCTCCGTAACTTCTGATCCTGTGGCAACTCCGGTAACCTACCACTTAAAAGTAACCTATGTACCATTACCTATATGTATACCAAGTTTCATCATAATCAGTTCTGTAGTTTTTACGTGAGGCAGTAACAAAAATACGTACATCCTCACAAACTTTCGCATTTATAATATCAGTTGTACTTATACACTGAGCATTTGCTCATACATTCTGCACCAAAATCTCCATATATTTATGTTTAAAAGTATGTTTAAAATGTATATTATTATGTTTCTCCATTCATAATTTTCAGGTTACTCCCGTGTCAAGTGCCCGGTCCTTTAGAAGGCTTACGCGGAAATATAGATCCAACACGCAGAGGCCCTTTAAAGAATTGTAATGTGTTATGGGACACCAGCCGCAAACTGCCCATGATTGCACTACAAAGATACAGCCCTGGACAGTCCGTAGGAGTACTGCAAGTTATGGAAATTAAATAATCGGGCTATGGAGGATGGATGGATATGGATTTTAAATAATTGAAAGTAATGGCAGACGGTAACTCGCCAATTCTTTATTATTATGGCGCTAAGTGTCTCGCATGCGACGGTATGTAAAAACTGTGTTAGGAACCTGCCGACTATCCAAGCATTGTCCAGTAGGACTGCCCGCTGGATCCCCGCCGTAATGGGCTTGGGTGGTAAGTCCAGCCTCCTTAAGTATCCATCTTAAGTATATTATTAAACTTATGTACATACCTGATTACAAGTAGCGCCGTTCATACACGGCCTGGACTGGCACTCGTCTATGTCGATCTCGCAGTGCTTGCCCGCGAAGCCGCTCGCGCAAACGCAGTTGTAGTCGCCGATACTGTCCAAGCAGGTAGCGCCGTTTTGGCACGGGACTGGAGGAATACATAAGTTATAATATTTACTGTGTTAAGTACAGAAAGTGTAAATGCTGGGTTGATACAGGAAGAAGAATACAATATGCTTGTTCGTTAAAAATCGATGAATTAAACATAATTCTAAACGCATCCTGTTTTAAAAGACAATAAAGAAATTATTCTATATTAGCTAACCCGGCGAACTTCATACAGCTATTTTTGAATATGTATACTAATTTTACAGACACGAACTTCTATGGAAAAAATTCATATGCAGTTTTTACCATTCTATTGACAATTTCTTCATATTTTCTCACCGTTTAAACCTTCCCTGGACTTTCACGAATATTTCAAGACTAAAACTATGTAGTCAAATCAGTTCAGCCGTTCGCGACTAACTTTTAGCCAGACTAACTTACAGCAATTGATTTTTATTTATATAGATTCTATATAGGTACAAATATTTTTGTATAAATAATGTGAATTTGATATCATGTTTTATCCTACATTTATTACTGTGCGTACAATACACTCATACTCAAGTAGCTTCATGACAAGAAGCGAGCAACAATACATAAAGATATATCTAGATGCAGATCATTGTACAATGAAGAATGTTAACAAATTTTGATTCTTAGCTTTTCATATTGCTTTTTTTAACTAAAAAATACTGTTGAAAAAATTATTTTGTTACGTCAATTAGTTTTTGATTTATAAGCAAAACAAATCGTAACCGCCCGACGCGGCGGTGTGACGTCATAAAACAGACAGCTCATGCGCTCGCTATAGCGCTCCCCACACGTCCTATAGTTGCTGCGAAGTAGCGCGGCCCGCGCGGCGTCTGTTTTGTGACGTCACAAGCGGTCACGTGACTAGCGGAACTCGAAAGTTTAAAAGCTTATAAAATGAAGACTATTTGGTATTTTTGACTGCAACAAAAAACAGTGTATTTGTATAGGTACAAGCTATACTGTAACAAACTTTCAACCTATTTGGCATACCTAGTAACATTCTCCATTCTAGTCTAGAAGCCTCTATACTTACACGACGCGCAGTCATCAGTATTGATAGCGCAGTCCTTCCCCTCATACCCCCTCGCACACAGACAGGCGTACGACCCTTCAGTGTTGATACAGGTAGCTTCGTTATGACAGGGGGCGGTGACAGCGCATTCGTCGACGTCCCTCTCGCAGAGCGCTCCAGTCCAACCCACGGGACATTGGCAAGTGAACTCGGCGTAGGACGCTTCGGCTATGCAGCGGCCACCGTGGCGACATCTGGAGGGAAATAGTTAATTAGTTTGCAATTCTACTTGATAGTACTGTGTATTATGGCTATTGAATCATAGTGGAATGAAAGTTCAATATGTTTTTCTTCTGATGCAAACAATTTTGGTGCATCATAAAATACTTCTTATGGTGGGTGTACACTCTCACCGAGACGAGGAAGAGTGAGTGCGAGAGTATAGATGTGGTATGTACATGGTTACTTTGGCCGAGGCGTTTCGAGGGAGACATAGCGAGTGCTTTCGAATGAGAGTGTACAACCACCTTTAAATATAAAAATGTAATATTTCTGGCCAGCATGTTATAACCAATTAAATTTCAGAAGAGTCAAA
>LQNK01001237.1:41210-59295 GCA_001586405.1 Phoebis sennae
GCTGCAACTATTAGGAGCGAAGAAATAATGGAAAATGTGAAAAAAACGGGGAAAATTATAACATTATGGTACGGGAGCGAAGCCGCGCGGATCAGCTAGTAGTATAGATTATTGAAGAATATAACGTACCCAGGTGGACAGGAACAATTATAGGAGTTGATGCCGTCGATGCAGCTGCCTCCGTTCATACAACTGGAGTCCGTGCAGTCCTCGTCGTTGGTCTGACAGTTGATGCCGGAGAAACCCAGCGGGCAGGTGCAGGTGTAGGAGGCGACGTACTGAAAATGAAATATTATTTATCTTTAAATTTACTGTTGGGAATTTAAAAAAAAAAGTTATTTGAATATGGGCAAGCTGGCCTATACGTGGCTATACGTGGCCAGAAATAAATGTATCGTTTATAGTACTCGATGTAGTTATTTAATTAAGCTACAGAAATTTAATCCCTGCAGGTTATTTTATATAAAAAAAGTTTTTAGGTTTTATTAAGTATACTGGCATATACACGGTGTGGTGTAAAGAGTGGATACTATGACAGCTGTAGGTAGAGCAAGTTATGACGATTTAGAAAAATAAATTTCATGTTAAGTAAAAGTCTCTCGGTTTTCAAGATATACCCTTCGGAATATCAATAAAACAGGCATATTGATTATGTATGATTATGATTCTAAAACAGATTGCAAAAATTCCATCATTTTCAATCTTACCGCAAAAAGTGTAACAATTGTGTAACGTGTAAAAATTTATTTTAAAAAAATACAGCCTGTATTTTTTATTAAGTATTGAATACCTCCAAAACCGAGAGGCTTTTATTTTTTACTGCAGGTTCTTTATCATCCACCATTTACTCCACACTTTGTATACTGAGTAAATCTGCACATACCTGATTACAAGTAGCACCGTTCATACACGGCCTGGACTGGCACTCGTCTATGTCGATCTCGCAGTGCTTGCCCGCGAAGCCGCTTGCGCACACGCAGTTGTAGTCGCCGATACTGTCCAAGCAGGTAGCGCCGTTTTGGCAAGGGACTGGAGGAATACATAAGTTATAATATTTACTGTGTTTTAAGTACAGAACATTAGGTGAAAAATATAATATACTTGGACTAAAGAAGAAGCAATGGATTGAACATAATTCTTAACGCACCCTGTTGTCAAAGACAATAAAGAAATTATTTTAGGAACCTTTTTTATAAGTAATGTGATAGTTTGTCAATTTCGCCTAAAACATCATATATTTATGAACTGATCTGATTCGACTGTACCATGTTTTTGTCAACTGTTGGGTATGCCTAATAAATAAAATATCTAAAAAAATATGATATCATGTTTTATCTCACATTTATTACTGTACGTACGATACACGTAGCTATTTATCTACGTGCAGATCATTGTACGATTCTAGAATATTCTAGAAACAAATCAAATAGTCTAGAAGCGATACTTACACGACGCGCAGTCATCAGTATTGATAGCGCAGTCCTTCCCCTCATACCCCCTCGCACACAGACAGGCGTAAGACCCTTCAGTGTTGATACAAGTAGCTTCGTTATGACAGGGGGCGGTGACAGCGCATTCGTCGACGTCCCTCTCGCAGAGCGCTCCAGTCCAACCCACGGGACATTGGCAAGTGAACTCGGCGTAGGATGCTTCGGCTATGCAGCGGCCGCCGTGGCGACATCTGGGGAGAAATAGTGAATTAGTTTGCAATTCTACTTGATAGTACTGTGTATTATGGCTTTTGAATGTCATAGTGGAATTGAAAGTTCAATGTGTTTTTCTTCTGATGCAAACAATTTTGGTGCATCATAAAATACTTCTTATGGTGGGTGTACACTCTCACCGAGACGAGGCAGAGTGAGTGCGAGAGTATAGATGAATGCCAAATTGTCCAATGGCAATCGAATGGTATTTCGATCGTATGTCAATGATATGTCATTGGCCATAAATAGTTAACAGAATACCAAATCTGTCAAACTACGCCAAGACGATCCAATTTTTGCATTTTTGAATTAGCAGACTTGGGCCCCTGGTATGTACATGGTTACTTTGGCCAAAGCATTTTGGGGGAGACATAGCGAGTGCTTTCGAATGTAATATGATGAAATGTAATATTTCTGGCCAGCATGTTATAACAAATTCAATTTCAGAACTGCCGTTCCAACATTATTAGTTTCAAATATTTGTATTTTTAAAATTCGAATTAAGAACTCACTGGTTCGGCAAGCAAGGATCGAGCGTGTTCTCGCAGTTGCGCCCGGAGTGCGGCGGCGCGCACACGCACCGGTAGCCGTTCACGAGGTCGATGCACGAGCCGCCGTGCAGGCACGGGTTGCCGGCGCAGTCGTCGATGTTTGTTTCGCAGTTGACACCTGGGAAGAAAAAAATATTAATTTTGTAAAGTCAATTTCAATCTTCTTCTTTATCTTTGCCTGTTGTTGACACATGGATAGACAAAACGGTTAATTTGTAAAGTCACTTTCAATCTTCTTCTTTATCTTTGCCTGTTGTTGACACATGGATAGACAAAACGGTTAATTTTGAAGTCAATTTCAATTTTCTTTTTTGCCTGCTCCCATTATTTGGAGTCGGCTACCATTGTTTTTATGTGCCAGTTATTATTTTTAATTAATTTATTTATGTAGTCAATTTCAATAAGAGGGTAAATTGATATAATATTCAAATATGAAAAATGACGTCATGATTACTTTGTAAAAAGTTTACATGAATAAAAATATTTTCTATTCTATTCTAAATAATTTTAAAGATTGACTGTAGAAAACAATTTTTCGGGATATTTTATTAAAAGAGAGTCATATTAATACAGGTCATAAAAGATAGTTTAATAATATTTCTATAAAATAGCTTACCAGTGAATCCCAAAACACAATCGCATTTGTAAGCATTGAGTCTATCGTGACATGTACCACCATGCTGACATGGGTTTGAACTGCATTCGTCAATATCTCGCTCGCAACGTTGACCTAAGAAAATAAATAAAATAAATAAAATATAAATATTCCTGGACATTTAACACAACGCCATCTAGTCCCAAACTAAGCAAAGCTTGTACTATGGATACTAGATAATCGATAGATATACTTAAACATACCTTTTTTTTTGTAAATACATACATACTATAGATAAATTAACAACACCCAGACAGTAGAAAATTACAATGTTCATCATCATAATTTTCAACTCGTGGGGTTCGAACCCACACCCTCCGGCGCAATAGACCATTGCTGAACCACTGCGCCAACCGGGTTGTCAATGTTAGTAGACATTCCTAGATTTTAGGCTGTGCACTGCCTGCGCCTTATAGAATATAATTGTATGTTAATAATATTATCTACGTAAATGCATACTTTTAATATTTTTTCAGTTTTGTATGTATTGGAGTAACTACTGTAAGTGCAGTGAATAATGGATAAATAAATAAATAAATAGTGCTTTGGGGTAGGGCTGTGTAGCATTGGGGGGGGAGATCGTGTGCGTTCCTCCTGGAGATCTCAGAGTCCCCTGATTTGCCGGTCAACCGGCCACCGTGAGGTTTTACGGCCGTTTTCAATATTCTATCTATCCCTTGTTTTGCTTACTAAAGTCAGACAAATCTATTTGGACCTTGATTTCAATATCCTATCGACGGATAGCCTTTGCTATGACTTTTGTCAATCTAACGTCATATCTGACATAAAAAACTATCCATAATCTTTGAAACATTATTGAAAATGGCCGTTAGTCAGTAAGTCTGACATAACCTGCCTGTCTCCCCGGAGACGGGTAGGTATGCAGGATTTCCAAAAAAAGAGAAAATAGATTTGCTAGAAATCCTGTCAAATCTTCATCAAATCAAATCTCAAAACTCAAGTGACATCAAAACTTAACAAAGATTACAAAATATTGATTTAACGATAAGTGAGCCATCGTATAATTAGTTGTATTAAGACGGTTTATACTCACTGTATTTTAACTCGGTTTAGACCGGCAGTTTCGGACCGATTCGAAAATACAGTGAGTATAAACCGTCTTAATACAACTAAAGATTACAAAATGTAGGTCTTACTATAAAACTTTTAGAGAATGTATGTTACCTCCATATCCTGGCAAGCAGTGACAGATGAACTGGTTGACGCCGTCTTCGCAGGTACCACCGTTGATGCAAGGGTTTGAAGCGCATTCGTTCACGTCAGATAAGCATCTGTAAGAAAACGTTTATTATTATTTGGTCATAAATCTTTTGCTTCAAGTTTATCTTTTGTGTAACAAGTGGGAGTTTATGCTGTCAGTCAGTTTTGACTGTTTTATACGATATTCATAGTTGATAAAAAGTGCTGACAACACAAAATACTAAAATATAGTTTTAAATGTTTTATCAATGTTTGGAAGAAACTTGCACGTCACAGGTAATCCTAGTGTGGGAACAAGAGAAATTGTAATGATATATGCATGTGTTATGATTAAATAAATTTTATTCTAATTTTAAACTAACTTGCCAAATAGCAAATTTTTGGCTCAGTACATCATTAGTGTATCTAATATTTAATAGCTGAAGTGCAACATTTTGCTAATCAAAAAGCGCCTTTATTGTACATACCTTGCGTCATAATATCCCCTGGGACACTCGCAACGGAAGGAGTTGATACCATCGATACATTTGCCGCCATTCGCGCAAGGATTGGACAAACACTCGTTGATGTTGGTCTCACAGTGCTGCCCGGTGAAACCAGGGATGCATTCACAAGTGTATCTGTAATATCGGTTGAATTTAGTAATCTAGCTATTGTATTGGAAAGAACTGTAAAAACGTTCTAAAGATGAAGCTTAGGAATTGATTAAATTGCTTTTTTGATCACAAATTTCGGAACCAAATAAGTAATTAAGAGACGGTACAAAATTTCGGTTGTGTTTCTTCACTAAATTCATTAGGATAGATTGGAAATTATATTTTCTATCTCTATCTATACTGAACAATCAATTATATTTGCTGAATAAATAGTAGAAGCAACAGTTAAAAACATGACACACAATTATTTTTAGAAGCATAATAATAGAAGAAGGTAAGCCATAGCCAATTGTCAATAGTAATTAGTTATTTTGTACGTAAGATGATCTTTTATAATAGCATGAATCCTATACTTAAATGTAATTAATGAAAATATAAGCGATTATAAACGTTAAAAAACGTGCCATGCGGTGTAATAAGAAATGAACTTACTCAAAATAATTGTTGCTGCATGTGAAAGAAAAAATAAGCATTAGAAATTAAATAAAACTAAAGTACATTTAAAAAGCAAAGCGGTTATCGACGCCCCGTTAGTAGAAGCTGATGAATTTGATATTATTTTTTGAATAGTAAAAGATAAATAGTGCTTTTTTGACTGCCCTAAACCAGTGCCTTAGGATATTTGGTACTAACAGGAATAATTTTGCAAGCAATTTGGTGATTGATGTGATTAAAAATGGATGACTATAGAATGATGTATGTGAAAAATTAATGCCTTCTTAGGTTTAAAATTTCAACCAATAAGGTACGTATAGAATCATTTAATTTGTAACAATAATAGTTTTATTCAAATCCAATGGTAGGATTATGTTCGAATAAATACAAGCAAAATAGGCGCTTGACGTCGAGTTGCGTAAACTAGCTCGCAATTATTATTATTGTCCAAATACTTAAATGATACGCAAATTCAGGACTCGTTTTAAGTCATGCTGTCACTATCACTCTTATTAAGAGAGAAAGAAACAGAACGATATATAACATCTTTCAAAGTGTAACTTGGACAGATTTTATCAATGCATTTTGAGCCTTATGTCAATGGCATACGAACCTATTAATCCCGTCAATGCACGTAGCGCCATTCCTGCAAGGGTTGGAGTAGCACTCGTTGACGTTGATCTCGCAGTTCCGTCCAGAAGTACCAGGCTTGCAGCGGCACTGGTACCCGTCTATTAGGTCTTCGCAGTGACCTGGGAAATGAGGATTTTGATTACATCCAGGTCGTAGATGTTTACTTTGATTTGACTGTGATTTAACTAGGCTTTGATCATAACTTGATATTTTAACAGATTGGAATCAAGAATTTTTGAAAAAAAAAAGGATTTGAAGAATCGAAGTATATACCAAGCGTTGTTCTTTCGCATGTTTAAGAACCTAGTCAAGGCTATTCATCATTCATACGTTTACGATCTTGACTTTTCCTCCAAGTTGAATTTGGCGACGGTAAGTTTTAGTATTATCCATGTCCTTGTAGGAGTTGTTTGTTTTTTTTTCTAGTAATACTGTATTAATTCGCCATTATACGTTAACGATCTCGTTCTTGACTTTTCTTCCAAGTTGATTTTGGTGTTTTAGTATTATCCTTTTCCTTGTAGGAGTTGTTTGTTTTGTTTTAGTAATTTTGTATTAATTACCTCCAAACTGGCACGGGTTGGACTCGCACTCGTTGATCTGCGTCTGACACACGCGGCCCGTGTAGCCGGGGTGGCAGTTGCAGGTGAAGCTGTTGTCGCCGTCGATGCACTCGCCGCGGTGGCACGGCGCTGACAGGCAGTCGTTGATGTTCGTCTCACAGGACATACCTTGAAGGTAGGAGTGATTAGATTGGTTAAACGAATGCAAGAAATGATAAGGTCGGTTTGTAGGATAGAAAAAAAAAAGTATATGACATGTGTTCGTCTCGCAGGACATACCTTGAAGGTATGAGTGATTAGATTGTAACCCAAACGCGAAGGATATTATGGCGATGCGATAAAGCTCGGAAAAAAAGAAAAACCAAGGGCAAGAAATGATAAAGTGTAGGTTCGTAGAATAGAAGAAAAATAAAAGTACGCGAAAGGGAAAAAATCTCACGCAAGAAATGATAAGGTCGGATTGTAGGATAGCAAAAAAATAAAAGTATATGACATGTGTTCGTCTCGAAGGACATACCTTGAAGGTATGAGAGTGATTAGATTGTAACCCAAATGCGAAGGATATTATGGCTATGCGATAAAGCTCGGAAATAAAGAAAAACCAAAGGCAAGAAATGATTAAGTGTAGGTTCGTAGAATAGCAAAAAATAAAAGTAATATATGTGATAAATGTGTTACACTTAAAAAAGTGACTCACTTCACTTTTGCACTAAACGGGTAAGTGTCGTTTAAACAGTCGTAAGTTATCAACTATCTTTAATACAAGATTTGCTGAGTATGAAGACTAGAGGGTGGTGGTGAGTATCCGTTAAAAATTACGAAACATAAAACTAAAATAGCAAAATTCAATTAGATAAATGCACCAGACCAAAACGTAAATATTCTATGAAGAAGAAAATTGTAAAGTATGAAATCACAAATTTTCTATTTATAGGCAACTTTGAACTCCTTTTAAAGAAAATATTCGTCAAGTTAAGGTATTATAGTGAGGATATCTTACCAGTATACCCAGGAGGACACTCGCAAGTGTATCCTGCGATGGAGTCGTGACACGTGCCACCATTTCGACAAGGACTAGAGGCGCAGTCATCGATGTTTACTTGACAGCGAGCACCCGTGAAACTGAAATAAAAAAAATTATTAGAAACTCCTGAAGAGTTAAAACCTAAAGGCCAAAAATTTTCCTAAATCAGGATCGAGGTTTATGGTGATTTTACCAAGCTATAATCTTTTGGAATCCAAAACAATTTGTCCATACAATGAATTTGTTTTATTTATTTTATTCCTACCAATAACACTCTTGTGGATAAACAATAGGTGATACGAGATAAGACCTCACAACGGTTCCAGATATATTAGTACTGTTTCTAATTAATGCTGTAATTTTTAAGTGATTCTCTTGTCAGGTCAAAGTCCATTTGGCACATAATTAATGCTGAACTTGTGATAAAAAACAAAAGTTAAAAGTACTATCCTAAGAATCTTTGTTTCATGTCATTCAATATCAAACTACTATGTCTTCCGCTGTTACTGTTGCTGCTTCACGGTTCCTTCCTATTTCCTAAGTCTATATAATTATAATATGTTCTTAATAACATAGGTTAAATTGCATTAGCTTACCCGATAACACAAGTACACCTAAACGCGTTGATCATATCATGGCAGACGCCTCCGTTCAAGCACGGATTGTTGGCGCACTCGTCTATCTCCACTTCACATTGCGTTCCCGTGAAACCTAGAAGAGGAAAACAATTTTAATACGTAAAGGCTTATAAGGACACATGGATTGAGTAGAAAAAAAATAAAGATTACAATACATTTCAGACCATAATAACTTTAGGACAACATTAGACTAATTGCCAGTGAATACTTAAACAAGAACGAAAACACATTTTTTCCATTCGAGGGTGTTGTAGGAGGCGATAGAGGGAAATTCTGCTGCAACACATCTTCAGCAATAAACGGGTGGGAGCCGAGCATTTTACGATTGGGCTAAGCTTGCACCGGTGTGAAGAACCTCGGATCGGCGTGAAACAGTATTGCACTGTGTTTCGTACAGTAAGCGGGTGCCCGGAGGCCTGTATTCACATTCTACCCCTCTCTAAATTCCCCATCATTAACCCTCTCCTTTATCCTCTCCACTTCCTTCAAGCCGGGAAGGCATCTGCGACACTTTGTAGATGTTCATGGGCTGCGGTCAGTCACTTAACATCAGGTGAACCGTGCCTGCTGTATAAAAAACAGTTTCTTAATAAAGGCTGATTACAATAGTAAGGTAAAGTAAATCGTTGCACTCATTTGCATTTTATACTTACAACCTATTCGTAATTAATTGACAATAAATCACTGAACCAACATCGTAGAACTTAGTTTTCAACAAATTAATACCAGAAAGCAATTATTTATTTTAAGTTAATGTGAAGTGTTTATAGTGAAATGGAGCACATTAAATTAGATAATGAAGAGTATAAATGGGCTGTTTAATTAGTATTAACTTCCATTTTACTAGTTCAATAATGGCAACATTGATTAATTGGAAATCCTAAATTGGTAACACGTAAGTGTTATAAAATAACTATCTCACCTCGCACGTGTTATATAACGTACATAATTATTAATTATACTCGTAAACCTTCCTCTTGAACCACTCTTTATGTAAAGAAACACATTAACTGTTGGGTAGTTTTAAAATACATTTTTATACATAGTAACAGGCGCGGGAAATGACTTTTTAGTTGTGATTATTACAAACGTCAATCTCATACCCTTTAGCGGATATAAGATGTCTGGAATCTTGTCCCACCATCGAAGTGATATCTTAAATAAACGTATTCGAATACGATCATTTAAAAAACTGCAGTTGCATTTTATGACAGACAGTATCAAATGAATATGAGGCAGAGTTCATCACTATAAAGGTTAAAAAACTCTCAAATAACTTCAGCAATACAATTCTTGCTTTTCTAAACTTTCCTATGGCTTGTTACATAGGAATCCGGAAAATATCCAATGTAAAATACAAACTGCCAACGTTTTAAAATACATAGGCTTTATCTTGACGATATTGTAGACCGTATTAATATTAAAAAGCTCTTGTAAAACATCTTAAGCAACATATATCGCACTGCAAAAGGGAATTGTCAACCCAATGCTAATGAATTCAGAGTCCATTTTACATTGATCGATTCCTGTCATAGAACACCTGGCTTGCACCCGTATTGAATTACACCCTTATTTAGTTCCCATCCGATTGTCATTGCAATTTTATCGTTAGCCCATCGATTTAAAGTTCAATTCGGATTGCAGATAATGCTATTGATATTTCTACTGAAATCACTACCTTACCAAAAAAGGAACCTTGTCATACGTGATCATGCAGTTTCCGACAGTCAATCTTATGTAGGGAGAATAAGTGTAAAAATAGATCGTGGGTATAATGCAATAATATTTTATTGCGAGCCTCGGCATACCTCGGGCTATAGCTCATCGCGAGAACAAAAAATATTGGTTATTCTATAAAATTCTTAACTATTACTGTACGGTGAATAGCGCAGCTTTGTTAGATTGTAGCTACGTTGAAATTGTTTATAGTTTGATACGTTTTAGATGTTTGTTTGATTTTACAAACGTTAAGGTGTGTTTAAGAGACGAAACGTCATACAAAAATAAATATTAATTTTATTTATTTTTTTTTGTATTGAAGATTAGTTTGAATATATTTAAGAAATGTAATCTTCAAATTATCTGATACAATTTTTTTACGAAAGTCAGAGATTTTTATCGGAAACTTATATACGATATATATGGGCTAAACGAAACATCTGATTGACACTTACTAATATTATAAATGCGAAGTTGTAGGGATATATGTTGGTTACTCTTTCACGCAAAAACTACTGAACCAATTGTGATGAAACATAGTATTCATATAGGTACGGATCCAGAATAACATATACGCTACTTCTCTACTACGGTATCAGAAGTTATATACGCGGGAAACCGTGGGCTAGTAAATAACAATAAATCAAGTTTAAAAACCGTTAAAAACCATTTTTCCATACGAAATGAGTTATCAAATTCTCCTCCATCTCAAATTGCTAATACACGTGTTAAAATAAAATAAATCTTGTCGAATAAACACTGTTGACCTATAGCTTACAATGTTCAAATGGCATTATAAATTATTTCCCCGAGCATTGCACAATTCTATAACCGTGTTCATGCCACGCCTTCAAGCTTGGTACAGTTATAATGTATTGACGATTAACTTGTTGAAATGTACTTTGAAGATAGGTAAAAATTGGGTGAAATTTGCGTAGAATACTTAATATTATAAAAAGTAAAACTTTATTTGATTGTTTGGTTGTAATTATTAAGTACTTCATATTATAAACAGGAAAGCTTTGGTTGTAATGAATAGGCTCAAAAACTGGATCGATTTTAAAATTTCTTCCACTATTCGTAAACTACATTATCCACGAGTAACATAGGCTATACTTTTTAGGGTTTTTATATAACATTATGCTACGAGAGCGATGTCGTGCCGATCAGCTAGTTATACAATTGCTATGTATTTATTGCATTCATTTGATTTTGAATTCTTTGACTTGAGCGATGTAAAGCGAACGTTTTACTAAACCGTGTCCTTTAAAAAATAGACATAAAAAACTGGGTGGTAACTTAAAAAATTTACTATACCTAAGGTACTTTGTATAAAGTTTACGTAAACCTATATATTATTATATTCAATACGATAGTAAATGCCTATAAATGTTATTAATTTGTCGCCTATACATTACACCGGTGTCAATTGTCACGATTTGGGCTAACCCACTAGAATGTCCGGTGGATACTGTAGCAGGCATTGTACTGACGACAGTGAATTAAATTACTTATTTTAAAGGTTTATGAAGGCTTGTTATTAATCGTTATCTATATTAATATGTTAAAGAGGAAAGATTTGTTTGTATTGGATAGGCTCCGAAACTACTAGACCGATTTGGATGAAATTTTGTACGGAGACTCTTTGTAACCCCAGGAATGTTAAATAGATAATATTCCGAAAATCCTACGGGGTTGGGATATATGTACGTGGATGACACCGCGGAGGTGAGCTAGATTGTTTTATAAATAGAAAGTTTGGATGTTTGTGGGTTAATTACGTCGCAACTGTTGAACAGATTTTGATGAAAATTCGGATATATATAGGGTATTATCCAGATCCGGATAAAATACCTTTTATTGAATTATAAACTTCGTAATTAACGCAAGCGAATCTGTAGAGACTAAAGTTGAACAATCTTTGACGTTTTAACAGAAAAATAATAATAATAAATGTAGACCTTTTTCTGGGAAAACATAATATTATAAAGTAGCCCTTTTAAAATACATTTATTATCTTGAAACTGCATTTATTACCGTATTTTCAAAATGGCTAACGGTCGCTTGCAAAAAGCGAGTGCAAAGCCCAGGACGCGTTTCATAAAAAATTATAATGTCGTCATACCGAACCAACTTTGCCCTTATTAGAGCACTTGCCAGACGGGTCTGCGTCCACTCGAGCGTGAGATGACATGCGACTAAATACAATACACACGACTTGCTTCCTACTTTACCATTGACAACGACTTCTTAATTTATCCGCATTATACCATACTTGAACTCACGTATAACCCGGCGGATTTGAAACGTTGTCGTTTTGGTTGATTATACGCGGTAAAGGGAGTTTTGTAATCGGTCGGGTTATAGCATAATTTAGTTCCAATGAGTGGTTCCGTCCGCATCAATGCTTCGTTGACATGTCTTTGCGCTTGACAACTTTGCTTATTGAATGTGGGTTCGAGCGTTCAAATGGGACTTTTGTCATGCATTCTTTTACATTAGAAACGTATTTGTATGATAATTTAGGTATTTTATGATAATGAATTGAACAGGAATGTTTTATAGTACATTTCTAACGAATTTGTAAGGTATCGGGCGATCAAAATTCTCATTGGGATTCGAACCTTTGACCTATTGTTAGGATAATTAGTGCCTGCCAAACGCTATGCTATTATATAATTATGATATGAAGAATGGTTTCTTTATTTTACTTAGAGCTTTGAAAGTAATTGTATACTTCTATATACATAAAGATTTCATTTATTGTTTGTTTGAATTGAAAAGGCTCCGAAATTATGAATTTTGTACAGAGATTGTTTGAAATCCGAGGCCTTCAATGAATCATGTTTGTTTGAATGTTCGAATCTTCGAAACTGCCGGATGGATTTGAAAAATTCTCCCTATCTTTCATTGTGTTCTTGAAGCAATCTTCAGGATATCTTGTCCTACTGCTCTAGTTAGTATCCTACTTTAGTAGTATCCTATTTCCATATAATATTATAAATTTGAAAGTTTAGATGTTTGTGTATCAACCACTGAATGGATTTTGAAGAAATTTCATATACATATAGATAGATTATTAGCTGGATTAGGTGATAGGATATTTTTTATTCACTCAAAACCCCAAATTTAACACGCGAAGCCGCGGGCAGGAGATAGTTTTATACAAGCAGAGACTTTTAAAACTTTATAATATTACTATTGCAAAATTCGCCGGCTGTTTCACCAAAATTCAGGCCACATACAGTAATTATCTTACATCGATATCAAGCTCGTTAATATTGAAATCAGACTTTCTCTTAAAAATACGGGAAGGAAATGCAAATTTTGCGGTCGAATTGAAAACCGAGTCTACTAATATGTTAATTGGTATCAAGTTACGTGTTTCGCGAAATTAGGTTCTATTCACAGGGGATAAGGATGGTGGATGGTGGATGGTAAAAAATGGTATAAAAATAAGACAATGCGCGAACGCTCTCAACGCCATGGGAAGTAGTTTTGATAGGGCTGCTTCTAGAATGATCTATTTGGGATACCTACTTCCTTCCTATATATTATTAAATGTATTATTAAACTTCCTTCCTAGTTTGTTCATTGTTTCTAAATATTTCAAATAACAATTTTGAAGTTTAGAAAAGCAATATTAATATGTAATAATTAATTTGTATTTTGCCAAATAATTTTGTTTGTGTTTTTTTAGTTACATAGTTAGTACTTAGTGTAGTTACGTGTGTCAAATAAAAAAAAATAAATACGAAACAGAAACATTGCAAGAAAAAGTATTGTTTAAAATCTTATAAAGGTTTTTTAAATTATAAGCTTACCAAAGCAATATTCCTTTTTAACTAACAACGTTAGCCTACGAACTAATTATCGTCTTTTCAGATAGTTTTTATGTTTCTTCCATTGCATTATTTACTAAATTATCTATGGCAACCCTATGGTAATGATAATCTTCAAGATAGCTGTCAACTGACGCAAATTGTAACTCCGCGAGGGGGGTCCGTAGACGTACCGTTACACGAGGAAATATGCTTTTTGCATAAACATATACTTGTATTTGTTTATGGTTTCAGATATGTTGGCGCATATATTATGGAGATTATTGTAGACGTGAAGTAATGGCATTAAGTAATCTGTTCTATAGTTTATACCTTAAATGTGATTCTATTCATGTTTTTGCATAAATATAATCTTTATATAGACTGTCCCGTAATGAATGAAGCATCTCTTGTGTGATAGCTAAGCTAAAAAAACAGACTAGATGTCCAACAAAAACACTTTTTCAAAAATGTCGCTTTGCCTGATATTTTAACATTAGTGTTTTAATTGTTTTCTGTTTTTGAAAAAAGAAATTCAATTACGAACACAGAAAAAACCGCGATTTAAAACCGTTAAACCAAACCCACTTACCAGGCATGCAGACACAGCGGAAGGTGCCGGGGTCGTCGAGGCAGGAGCCCTCGTTCCTGCAGGGGTGGCTCTCACTTACCAGGCATGCAGACACAGCGGAAGGTGCCGGGGTCGTCGAGGCAGGAGCCCTCGTTCCTGCAGGGGTGGCTCTCGCACTCGTTGACGTTGGTCTCGCAGCGCGGGCCCGTGAAGCCCACGGAGCAGTTGCACGCGAACGAGCCGGGCGTGTTCACGCACACGCCGTCGTGCTCGCACGGGGAGCCTGGGGAATAACAGGGATAGAGTGAGAATGGATGTCTCATAATACGCTGATGTTCTCATGTACGCTTATGTTACAGTGTGTGTGTGGGTGTGTGAGAGAGAGCGTGTGTGTGAGAATGTGTGTGAGTGTGTGTGTGTGTGTGATAGTGTGTGTGTGTGTGTGTGTGAGAATGTGTGTGAGTGTGTGTGTGTAATATTGTGTGTGTGTGTGTGTGTGTGTGTGAGAATATGTGTGTGTGTGAGAGAATGTGTGTGTGTGGGTGGGTGTATGTGTGGGTATGTGTGTGCATGTGTGTGTAAAGAAACATTCCTAAAAATGATGAAATTGTACATCAGTCAGTCTACCTGACGAGAATGTACAATACCATAAATACAGTTCGAAACCAGTCGTGAATAATATAATACAAAATTCATAATAATATAGAGGAATTTGACAGGTAAAAATGTGTTTTTCTTTAAAAAGAAATGAAATTGGTTATATTACGATTACGAATTATGATGTATCACTTAAATGTATTCGATCAGTCATTACCTTGTTCACACTCGTCAATATCCTCAGAGCAGTCGAGCCCCTTGTACCCTGAGGCACAGGAGCAGGTGTAGGAGCCGTTGATGGGGCTGGTGTCGCAGATCGCGTCCTTGTGGCAGGGGCTGGAGGTGCACGCGTCGTCCAGGTGGCAGAGGAGACCTGGCCAATTATAGGAAACATTACAAAAAGGCAAAATTTTGGATCGTTTTCATATCCATAGTTTTTTTTTTTTCTATTTTAGGGTACTCTAAGTCTCAAACTATTACAAGTTATTAAAATTGTTCACATTGTTCTAAGTAAAATATGTGAATAACTTTTGAAAAATTTACATTTCATACAAAGCCATCTAGTCCCAATGTAAGCAAAGCTTGAACTATGGAAAATAGATAACTGATACACATACTTAAACATACTTTTTTGTAAATACATACAAATTATAGATATATAAATACCCAAACAGTAGAAAATTACAATGTTCATCACATAATTTTCTACTTATGGGGATTAAACCCACACCCTCCAGCGCAATAGAGTATCCACTGCGCCAATCGGGTCATCTGATTCACTCACCAGTCTTCCCAGGAGTACACTTGCAGTAAAACGCGCCAACCCTATCAATGCAGGTAGCGCCGTTGAAGCAAGCTGCGCCGGCGCAGTCGTCGATGTTCACAGAACACTCCGGGCCGGTCCAGCCGTTCACGCAGATGCAGGAGAAGCCGCCCACCGTGTTGGTGCAGGTGGCGCCGTTCTGGCAGACGAGAGGCCTGAGGAAAATGTTGTGGTTAGAAATGGTACTCAAGAAGAATTTTGGCATATCCTATGTCCTAGGTTCTAGAATAATGTAGAAGGAAAGTTTCAAATACCAAGCAATTTTTCTCGAAGATAACACAGTGATTTTATCAGGTTTGCAGTAATTATGTATGTCATGTGAGATGTTGTGAGTTAATATGGCTCTAAGAACATGAACACGTTGAAAAATGGTTAAATAGTCGTCATCTTCCAGTGGAGAACCAGTTGGGGCACTCATTTAATTACCGTTTGTTTTTGTTATGTTTGTAACTATATGTATAATGAATTGTCTGTCCCAATAAATGATTTTTCTATTCTATTCATTTTATTAAGCTAGGCGTCCACAGTTCGACATTTTACGTATTTTCTATACAAATAATGGATCCAATGAATAGGGTACAGACCTGTGTACGCTTCGCTTAAATGGTTGTGACGCTTTTTTAAAAACATGAACAATTTGAAAGAATGGTTGTATCGTCATTTTTTAATGGGAAAGTAATTCCATAAAAAATAATGATCTCCATTACTTTTGACGCGTAAACCTTTCCTTTATCAAGAAAATAAACGTTTATATGTATATTACATTGCTTAAAAAGATGTTTCATGTAATTTAGGGTTAATTAAGAAGATGTATGTTACACGTACAAAGCGCTTTATGGTTATTAAATAAAATTATAAGTGATGAAAAAGTGGTTGGGTAGCTTAAGTGCCGACAAAGCTCAAAAACGTCGCGCTTATGGCGATATTTTTTCATATTTATGGGGAAAATGATAAGAATTTTGGAAATTTAAGACTTTTAATGCCGTTTGAAATTTACTTTAATTACCAGCTTTTCTTTTTTTGATTAATTTCCTGAAATGTAATCGAAAACAAGTTTTACTCGTTGAATTTTACACTTTGTTAAGTGTCCTTAATTGGCTCGTAATTTTGGTTCTGATTGGTTAATTATAACCGCTCGTTAATGAAAACGATTCGTATCTGTTATACTATGACGCTGTTTAAAGGAACCAGGCCTTAGCGTACATATTTACTACATTATTTATATCCGACCTCTAATCTTAATCTGATAAATTCATATTATAAAGTAACTGTGCATCGTACATAATTCAGAATAAAGATAGAGGTATCCACGCAACGTGCCCCACCAATTTCTGAATTTGAGGTATTTTACTATGATCGCAATAATTTGTACTGATTAGTCTATTTATTTTAGTGTGCGCGTGCACACATGGGTAATGAGTGTGTACCTATAAAACTTCACACAAGCGGAAGCTTACATATACTGTCAACAATTGAGAATAATAGTGAGGCGCGTCTTCGTGGAATTTATCTATGTTAGACCACTTCAGTAAACTCTATCTTTCAATGTCTACGACAACAGAGGAAATCATATTAATCAACGGAGTAACACTGATACTCCATGATTTACGCTTGACCACCTTGAGGAACCACAATAAATATGTAACAGCGAGTGAGCTGTAAATCAAAGGTGACTTTTCGCTTTAGCGGTGCGCGGGCGCATGGGAACGACAAAAGCGATTTTTATTAACATTGATAGATATACCGAATGTTTATCTATGCAGTCTTGAAAGTAAGCGGGGTGGAAGTTGATGGTATAGATGTAAATTAAGAATCTTTGACATTTTAGAAGAATTGAATATACAGGTTAAATATAAAAAGCTGTACACTCTATGAGGTACGTCTCTATGCGTACTGATAGATTACTATTTCTAGTAAATATTTTATTTATTTTATGTATTTTATTTTTTTATTATATCAATGTCGAACTTGTTCGGTATTTCCGAACAAGTTCGACATTGGGGCCTTCAAGAGACGAGCGTATATGTCCATTAAAGGCCGGCAAAGCACCTGCGACACTCCTGGTGTTTCAGGTGTTCATGGGCGGCGGTGATCACTTAACATCAGGTGACCCACTTGCTCCTTTGCTTGCTCTGCCATAAAAAAAAAAAAAAAAATTATCAATATTTTGTATATTACACTCTATATGATTGCGACGATGTATTTATGTCACTAACTTTGATGATTAACAAATTTTATTTACATATATTAGCCGAGACGAATTCGGAGATCCACCTCAATGAAAATTGAGCTTGAAAACTAGGGTCACAGAAAAAAGAACAAGATAGCATTTTAGCAGTCGTGACATAGGAGTTATGTTTGTTTTTTTTTTTTTATCTATGATGTTCTTCTGTGCTGTTGTAGAGATAAATAAATGATTTTTCTTTCTTTCTTTCTAAAATATTAGATCGCTGGTTCTCATCACATAAACCACAT
>LQNK01001237.1:64946-116982 GCA_001586405.1 Phoebis sennae
ATAGATAGAGTAACTCATGAGGAAGGTTTTTATCAGCATTGCACCCGTGCGAAGCCGGGGCGGGTCGCTAGTAAAGTTATATGTAGCCTATGTAACTCGTGGATAATGTAGCTTTCGTATGATAAAATAATTTTTAAAATCAAATCATCAACAAGCAAATAAAGTTTTCAGAATGCATTGTATTAAGTGCAGTGACATGATACAATTATCGTATTCTTTATCGAAATGATTTATGCCTATTGTAATATGGAAGTGAAACTTTTATTCTAATCCTTCCTGAAGTCCTAATAGTTCCTGTTTAAAAAATCGAAAACTTGACAGAAACTTTGCTTTTAATATATTAATACAATGTTCTTCTTATTTACTTAAGAAGTTTGTAGTGTTAATTTGGAATTCAAGATATTATTAAATTTATTAAAAGCAATAAGGCAAAAAGCAACAGGCGGTGTTGCTTTTTCTTCAACTATTGTTATCTTTTCCACATCTTATTGTATGTGTGCAATAAATATATTTTCATTCCCTTCCAGATTATCACGGCAAAGACCTGTTTTTTTCATCAGGACCACCTTCATACAAAGCTCGATAGAATCCAAATTCTTATCACACAAATATATGTCTATACAACGATCTTATCTATTTCCTTTATTTATATGAAATCGAATAACACATACATAACTTAATATTACCAAATGTTCTCGGTCACACTTCAATGGACCAAGCGTATAAAAAGTATAAGACTGCGGTAACCCGATACTGAGCATGCATTATCTGTTGCCTTGGGATAGGATGACACAATCCCATCAAACTACCCTCAAGTAAAAACAAACTTTATGACGTAGGTATGGAGTTCAAAATCAATAAGCTAACTTTACGTTGAAAAAGTATTGTTGGGAATTCAGATGACGGAATGTGACATTTAACGCTTTGGGATAAGGTATAAATTCAATTGGAAGATGTATTCAGAGATTCACTTGAAAAAAAGAAGATGCGCAGCGTTTAAAAGAATAGAGTAAGTTTGCTGGATTTTTTGAACTCTAATACTATAAGCATAAAGTCTATTTTTAAGGTTTCGTTATTGAATGAGATCCTGTGGTCTGTGAAGGGAAATTTTGGAAATATTAATAAGCTATAAGGTTATTAACATACAGGTCGTAGGTGGCATGCGGCGACAAAATTATATTTGGGAGGTTATTGTATTAATTAAATATTACAATGTTAATGAATGTTATGACGAACTTACATGAGTCTGGGAGGGTCACCTATTATGGGAAATATTTATTACTTAAATTCTGGATGTTATTATCTTCAAGTATATTTAAATTGTGATAGGAATGTTATTTTACTTTCCAGTCTCAATGTAAATATGGTTGACTACTTAAGGTTAAGAAATTATTTTAGGTTGTCTAAATTAAGACTGACTTAAGCTTGGTTCCTATAAACGACGGAACGTCATAGTATAACAGATACGAATTGTTTTCATTACCGAGCGGTTTTAATCAACCAATCGGAACCAGGTTTTGGTTGTTATGCTAACGCCACGCTTGATTCTATCTAATTTCTTTTCCCTCAATATTTTTATTATTCTAAAGTAGACTAACATACATCTGTTATTACAAGCACCTATTCGTGGATATATACTTACCACTTACCACTAGGTGGCTCGCGTGCTTTTTTGCTTCATAATAAATCAGATTAGGGTGTCTAAAAATTTAACGGTTCCATAGAAGTTACGTCCTTTTTTATTTGAAAACCACGGTTGAAAATTAATAACATGATGGAATTATTGTTATATTCCTCTAGATTTAAGATTTTTTTTATTTTCTTCTTCTGTAATAACAAAGGCGTGTCTTGAACATAACAAATCACATAGTTTTTAGCGAGTTTCTCAATAAAATACATTAGCAGAGATACCGTAAGACGTAAATGATCGTGTGAATGTATGTAATCACTTTTCTTACTCCATCAGTTGTGAATTAACCTAACTGATAAAGAAGATTGAAATTGTAAAGAAAACACTCCACGAGAAGTACGTATTTATAGATATAGAAATACTATGTCTAAAGTAAAGATAAGAATTGCAATTCATTTCGTACGGTGAGCGGGAGCCCGGAGGCCTATATTCCCATGCCATTCCTCTTCTGTCCTCATCTACTCCTCTCCCAACTTCCTATCATTAACCCTTTCCTTATCCCTCCCCTTCCTTAAAGCCGGCAAGGCATCTGCAGCACTTGATGTTGTAGATGTTAATGGGCAGTCACTTAACATCTGGTGAACCGCATGCCTCGCTTGCCTATTATTACATAAAAAGGCATCCAAAAATTATAAAACTGAAAATTCAATGTAATTTTGAATATTAAACAGTCATGCAATTGATTCAGCTGATTCTCCGGTCACACAAAATTGGTGTGTTATGTGTACTTTTACGTGTTTTTCCAACATATTTCCCCCCTTCTATATGTCATCAATACGTAAATATTCTTAGTCCCTTTACATAAGGCGACCCGCTTGCTCCATTGTTTTTCGTACTCAAGTATAACGAAGATACTATAACAGTCATGAAACTGAACTGAAAGAGTAACGAAAAGGTTCTCACAATAAAATAATAACATCAAAGAGTGATTACATTCATCTGGTATCAGAATATGGCGGCTATTGGGTGTTAATTACAAAATAAGTCGTCAAGAGGCCACTGACCTAGGGTTGTCAATCGGTCGAAACTTATGAACATTAGACATTATATTCAAATCTATTATATTGTTTGTTCTTAAAACATTATTTATTTTTATCTTCAAACGCATTAATCCTATGTATATATAATATATAGTATTGTAAGTTAGTTGTATATATTATGTTTTATTGTCACATTAAGTGGATTAAGAGTACTACTGTACAGTAAAATAAAAAACTTTGATTTAGGCGGTACAACTTTGTTTTTGAACTTCAACACTGCATTTGGGGATAACAAGTTATTTCTTCTAGGAATACCTATGAAATAATAACTTTAAGTTGAAAGATGCTTTTTTCTATTTATATTTGAAATAGCCTGATTTTTTTTATTCTTTATTATATTAGAAGAAGCTCAGAAATCAAAAGTAATAACAATTAGTGCATTATTATTTGCAATTTTAATTATATTATTATAATATTTTTGTTAAATTTGGCAGCCCTAGCGAGCACATGGTCAAACTATTATTTAGTAAAGTTCGACGTACGTCTTATGGGAAAGAGAGCATGGTACATCACAAAAACTGCTACATAACAATAGCAGTGTCAGCTAATGTCAGGTTAAAATAAGCTATAACGGATTTTAAACGCGATTTATTGATATATTTAGAAATGACGTACTGAACTGTTTCGACGCAGAATGTATTGTGATCAAAGTTGATTAATATGAGGTACTTTTTATGACTAATAATATAAATATTTTTTAAAGTTTAGAATTTATACAAACAATTCAAAATAATCAAGTTAATGTGCTGGCTACCAAACGAGTTGGATCCCGTTTCATGATTGCATTTTGGATCGATTTACCACACAACTATGAAGTTCTTTGTTTCCAAAAATACCTCAAGAGTGGGAGCCGAGCATAGTTTACAAATGAAGCCAAGATTGCACCGTTGAAGTTACCCTTCGCAGAAAATCGACGTGAAACAGTATTATACTGTGTTTTGTACGGTTTGCCTCCACCTTCCTTTTACAATTCCTCTTCCTTTTCCTATTACAAATCCGTCCCTTATCCCCTTTCGTTTTAAGGATGGAAAAGCACCTGCTTTTGGTGTTACAGGTGTACCTTCCTCGTACATTCCTCTTCCATTTTCCCATTACAAATCCTTATTCTCTTTCTTCACTTAAGGCTGGCATAGCACCTGCTTTAGGTGTTACAGGTGTTCATGCACTTTTCCCTATAAAAATTCTTACCTCAAGGCGCATTCGTCCACATCAGTCTCGCAGAGGGTCCCGGTGAAGGTGGGCGGGCACTCGCAGGTGTAGGAGTTGAGGCCGTCGATGCAGGTGGCGCCGTTCTGGCACAGGTGTCCGGGGCAAATTACAAACCCGTCCCTTATCCCCTTTCGTCTTAAGGCTGGAAAAGCACCTGCTTTTGGTGTTACAGGTGTACCTTCCTCGTACATTCCTCTTCCATTTTCCCATTACAAATCCTTATTCTCTTTCTTCTCTTAAGGCTGGCATAGCACCTGCTTTAGGTGTTACAGGTGTTCATGCTCTTTTCTCTATATAAACGTCTTACCTCAAGGCGCATTCGTCCACATCGGTCTCGCAGAGCGTCCCGGTGAAGGTGGGCGGGCATTCGCAGGTGTAGGAGTTGAGGCCGTCGATGCAGGTGGCGCCGTTCTGGCACAGGTGTCCGGGGCAGTCGTCGATGTCGATCTCGCAGTTCTGACCGCGGTAACCTGGAAGGAAAAGGGACTTTAATACTAGTCATATTATACATGTGTATGTGTGCGTGTCTGTTACTTTTTCTTGCTCTACTGAACCGATTGTGATGAAACTTGGCATTCGTATAGGTAAGGGTTAAAAATAACATAAAGTCCACTTTTTTATTCCGGTTTGTTACCACGGGAACAGTTTCTTATCGGAAGTTTCTAAACAACAACAAGACAAATATATATTTGTGTTTTTATCAGACATAAAATCACCCTCTCATAATTTGATACGCCAGAAATATTTTAAAAAAGTATTTTTACAGTTTCAGGAAACTATCGGAGAGACCTCATCGAGTACAAGATATTTTGAGGCATTTTATAAAGAAATAATTGAGAAACTAAACAATGACTATCTATACTATAGTCAAAAAGTTCAGTTAAAACCAATCATAGTGATTTTTATTAATTAGCGATCGGGTTGAAATTTGGCATGCAGGTAAATGTTATGACGTTGGCATCCGCTAGGATTTTGATCAAATCTCACGGGGAAATAGATATACGAGGGTGAAACCGCTAGTAAATAATAATTTAAAAAAAAAACGTTACGTTACTTGAATTTCATAGTTCCACTTAACAGTAACTTAAAATTAGCGTTCATAGTAAGTTCTAATTATGTGTCGAAAACATCGTAGTCGGTTCCCACGGCCACATGTGGAAATGGTTTAAATCCGTCGACACACGTCATATATGAATCACTTGAGACAGATGGTGAACAGTTTTTTTATGTAATTTTAACTGAAATAATAAAACTGTAAATTTGAAGTAGATTAATTGCGTAATTCTAAGATAAACGCTCCTGAATTTGAACATTGATCTGTGTTTATGATCAAAGCATGTTCTCTAAAATGAAAAGTCTAAATAAATAATTGTATTGTGCGAAATTAAATAAATGAAGACAAATTTAAAGACCAATAGTTCAAAATTATTTGAAACAATTTAAACTCTAATAATAAAACAAACATCACAATAAATGTATTTGTAAATCGTATCGTTTCTAATCAATATTTACTAAAATTTTTAGATATTTAAACATAACAATTTTCGACGGTTAGAGCTTTAGGCAAAAACGTTAAAATATTTTAATCTGAATATTTACGAACAGGAAATTCTAGTATTTTATGTTGATAAGTTTAACCTCTCAGCTCACAGTTCAAAATAACTAAAAATAAACGATCTTGAGGTTTTAGAGGACTTCAGTGACGTTTTGTTTTATGAGAAACTAGCTGAGCCCCGCGGTTTTCTGAGTATATTACCCCCTTCATTATTATTGGGATTAAACTATCCTATATTACTAAGGAAGTCTGAACAATCTGACAAAAGTTTTTAAACACATGTAAAAATACCTTGCTAGATACTTGTAGTATGAGGCCTTAATATATATATATATTTTTCTACATTAATATTTTAACGATTTTCCAAAAATTTATGATCCCAGTTCGGCATATTTTTTATTAATCATACGTGTTATGAAGGACGCTTTATTTTATTATTCAAGACAAAAGCTATTATACATTTTTTTCTTCAAAAATCTTACGATGATATATTAAGCTAAAAATCATCAATCACGATTTCGATCTATAATCAATGCAAGATCAATAGTATATGTAAGACATTAACATACGTTTGTGAGAGTGGTGACACGCTCCTTTCCCACGTCGGCTAAATTAATATACGGAAGCTGTCACTGATATTTTGACTATAGGGCTGTCAAAATCGATATTAAAATTAAGAATCGATGTATTACTTCGTTATTTATATCCTTAATCTTTGTTTCATAGTAACTGTGTATGTCAAATAAAATATTTTCTTTCTTATTTAATTACAAGCTGTGCTCCGCGGTTCACCCGCGTATATATCCCGTTCCCGTAGGATTTTCTGGATAAAAACTAGCCTATATTATTCCTGAGGTTTCAAAGAATCTCTGTACAAAATTTCATCCAAATCGGTCGTGTAGTTTCTGAGCCAATTCAATACAAATAAACAAGCAAAAAAACTTTCCTCTTTATAATATTAGTATAGATTACGGATTGACTATACTATCATTAAAAAGCTTTTAAAGGAAATTGCGTTTAATATGTTTGTCCATTAAACGAAACCTTCGAAAGTAAAGGAAGGATTTGAAATTTCTGCTAATATACACTTTTATGAGGAAGACTATAAGCTAAAACCTAATCTAATAAAACTGCGGTAGCAAATAGCTTGTGTAATACAAATAGTTTTAGCAGTATCACTATTTTGAGGTTATTTTTTGAATCACAATGTACTGTATTCTTATAGAGACTAGTTCCATCCGGCTATCACATGTATATTTGTCACAACTCTTAATAAGAGTTTTAAAAAATTGTTATCTAAACTATTTAGTTAACAACATCGATAGTTTATTTATCAAAATATGTTAAATAGATTCATAGATTTCAATCAAGTGTCAACCCTACCTAATTCCCCTTTCAATAATTCATTAAACACATGTTTAGAGAAATATCTCATTAATGCCGCTATCGGTGAGCAGGTTTATGTTCTCGAAATATATGCCTTTTGTAAACACTTTATAAATCGTGTGGGTGTGATAATGATAAAAAAGCCAAACTCGGAAGATCTCTTCTCTCCAAAAAGATTCTTCCCAAAGAAGCAGTGACGGTGAGATACAAGCTCAAAACCAGGAATGACATGCAAAATATTATGAACAAATCTCTGCATAATCTCATACCGAACCGATTTACGGCTGTTTTCAATATTCTATCTATCCCTTGTTTTGCTTACTAAAGTCAGACAAATCTACCTATTTGCACTTACTTTGATTTCAATATCCTAACGACGTATACATTCGCTGTGGCTTTTGTCTATCTATTGTCGTATAATTTGACATAACAATCTATCCATAATCATTGATACAATAGAAGTAGAAATATACTGCTTATAGTAGAAATATAAGCAGAAATCCAATAAAGGACAGTTTTTATCCGAAACCCTTAGGATCGGGAGATAAACGCAGGTGAAACCGCGGGGCACACTAGTAATGAATAAAACTGTAAAAATGCAATAAAACCACAGGATTACCTAAGACACCATTACTGTATTTCATATGAGATAATAACTGAGCTTCCCAGCTTTGTATTACGAACTTGGCTTCTCAAACGACTTTAAATCGTATCACGTTGAATTAAGGCTAATTTTTGATTAAATGTATATAGTTATATGTAATATGTACCTTTCAAGTGAATATAAACCGTAGTCCTATTAAATTAAGGTTCATTTTTCATGTAACGTGATATAGTTGTGTGTAATGCGTTTATTAACTCGAATAATAGTGAATGTGTGAGTAATTTTGGCAAGTCAAAGGTTATACTTTCATATAAAATTATTTTTAATAGATTTTCGCAATTGTGGAACTATTTTAAGTTTATTTAATTTCATTGTTGGGGTCAAAGCCCTAGCTTTTCGTAATTTAAAATTTGGAACATTTAACATGATTGAATAATAACAGTTTTATTCAATAGGAGAAATAGGTAAGTAAAGAATGGGAGTGTCCAACACGTTTTATTCATCGAACGAAATATTGACTTGACGAAAAAAATTACTGAACCGATTATGATGACGCGTTTCGCAAAGGTATAGCAGACCCTTCTCATTTGTACATCGACGTTACACAAATATTTCAAACAGTCAATTATCATACAATAAGGTCAGAAACAATATGTTCGCATATTAATCAACGCCTAACTTGAAACTAACTTAATTATCGTTGAGTACTTGGAATGTGGGAACTTCAAGTTTTTCACGCAGACTGAGGATATTTAAGTACTTTTCAACAATTTTAAGTATTAAGTCAATATTAGATTATAAATTACGCGAGAAGTGGTTTAAGTGTCAAGTTCTTTTGATATGAAATACGAAAATAATTAAAAAAAAAGTACAGTATGGGTAGAGACTACATAATTGAATTCAACAGCGGTACAAGCCTAATACATAAATTTATTAAACATCTGTCTGTCAGATCAGTTAACAACTATTTTTCAATTTTAATTTTTTTCCCTATCAGTTGAATTCAGCAAAGACGTGATACTTGGACCGACTTAGCAAACGAAACACAATATTTAACAAAAACAATTTTGTAACAAAACTTTATTGCGATAATATTTTTTTAAAAACTAGCTATTCCCTCCGTATTATAATGTTATATAGATGTTAATGGTCTATATAGCACAAAGACTTTTTTCATTTCGCACCGGTAGTTCCTGAGTTATCACGTTCTTAACAAACAGATTCTTCAGCTGTATAATATAGATAAACCCTATTTCTAACACAGAAATATACAACCTATAATTTAAACCAAACACAAGAAAATAAATCACACAAACAAGTTCTATCATATTATAAACGAAATATTACCAATCTGCGTATCTATAAAGTATGCGATACTAGTTCAGTCGTGGTCGCCGCAGGCCTGGGTCAAAGATTAAATAATAAACAGACACGCGATATTACGTTTGTGGCGTTTTTGCGTGTGAACTGTAATTGGTGTCCTCGATTGGTATTTAATTTAATTAAGGATTATCTTTTTGTGGGATAATGTCATTGATAAAATGATTGGACGTTTTAGAAATCGCTACTTTTGAATAATGTAAGAATAGTTTTTCTGTGTTTGTTTTATGGTGAGTACTTTGCATATTGAATTAACACTCTTTAAAGGATTTTAAACGCGGTTTTTTCATATTCATTTAAAATCATTTAAAAAGTATTAAATTTAATGTAAGAATACATATTTTTACAACCACTGAAAAATGGTACTAGTAAATATTTCTTACACACTTTCAGAGAGTATTAAAAACACAAAAAGTGTAGTATACCTTATTTACGCTACATATATTGGGGAAATATTGTTTGTTTTTAGGCTAATGTAGGAAATGAAGTTTAGTTTTTGGCTAAACTATTTTATGTGCGATAATATGTTTTGTACTTGAAAGTAATTTTACTCAAAATCGCATACAATGATATAATTTCTCCCTAATAAAAAACCAAGTGGAACCTCTATAACATCCATGCTCTTTGACAATGCTTTGCGAAATAGTTCGAGACATTAAAATATGAGAGAAACGGACAGCTATCTCTCTCTCCGCCCGCGGGTACACTTCACCTTATTTACACTAACTAGGTGTGGGGTATGACACTGGGAATGTACTACATTGTGCTCAAAGCTTAGGTTTGTGTATGTTCATAGTTTTACGAAGTATAATGAACTTTCAATGTAAAGGCTTTACGTTTTATGAAACAAACAAAACGTTACAAACAAGCACAGAAGTAAGTCGTAAATTACCGTTTATTTGTTTCAAGTACTAGCACTTTGAACCTTGTACACCAAAAATGTAGCAAGGTATCAATATAAAAGAAAGACATCTAGTTTTCAACCTGATTGCCATAGTAAAGTAGACACCTAGAAGTTTGCTTCGCCCCGGGTTCGCACGTAATATTTTATGAATGTTATATACCTATAAACCTCCCTCTTGCATCTACTAAAAACCACATCAAAATTGTTTTGTTGTTATAAAGATCTAACCAAACATACATACAGACGCAGGAAGCGAATTTGCTTGCGTAGTGATAATCTATATTACATTATATTCTTACCAGCTTCTAATATATACACTACGGTAATTAGAGTAAGTATGTAAGAACTTACCAGTAGGACAGTCACATTCATATCTCAGCTGATCCAGCGGCGTGCATCTTCCTCCATGCAAGCACGGCGAGGGTTCACACGGCACATACTCCGCGTCGCAGTCCCTTCCCGTATACCCCGGCTCGCACACACAGGTATACGACCCGTGGGTGTTGAAGCACCGTCCGTGATGGCAAGGTCCTGAACCACTGGAGCACTCAACCACGTCTTCCGTGCAGCGTGCGCCGGTGAACCCTGGTGGGCAGACGCAGGAGTAGCCAGCGGCTGTGGTGTTGTCAGCGACGCAACGACCGCCGTTCCGACACGGTTGGGAGGCGCAGTGGTCCTCGTGGGAACACTCTTCGCCTATAAGAGAAATATATTGAGTATCTGTTTCACTTTAAGGAATCATTCATCATTAAGTCAAATTCAAAATGTTTATTTTCTAATGCTTTTAGAAGGTCATAAAGAAACTCGAATAGTTGCTCTTTTTAAATCGTTTAAAATTTAAATACATTCAACAATTGTTTACGATGATTTGAATTTAACGGAAGATCCAAGCAACTGTCCTGTAATTGTTATCATTAAGCTATTAACTTAAAAGAGACAATGAAATGTGAAACGTTTTAAGTAATTAACATTTAATATATAATATTTACGTAATAGGTTTTATTTGTTATAAAGCAATGCTAAAAATTATAATTATCAGCGGTCGTTAAATAAACTTAAAATTTACCTGAAGCGATTTTTGTATATATAAAGTGATTTAACTAAAGAATAATAGACTCAATTCATCAATATTTAAAGTAGTCTAACCGGTCTATAAAATATGCCATACATCAATGAAAACAAAATAGAGCCGCCTTTTAAATTCGTTAAAACATTTCTCCTATCTTAGTTTAATAACACAATAAAACACAAACAGGCCGTGCCATAAACAGGATATCGACATTTTGTTCACATAATTTAAATTCAAGCCTTAATTAGCCAACGTGTGAAATGTCTCGATGCCTCCATGGTCTATACTCTGTAATCTATGCTCTATAGTCTATGCTATAGTCTACAGTCTATGGACAAAGCTATTCATCATTTGATACGCGTCATTTGAATTCGCATGAGATAATTTCAATATAATTAAAGCGAAATATTAAAGACTTATATTTGTATCAAAGGATTTTAATTGTGAATTAATGATCAATCGATATGCAAAAGTTATTAATGTTATTAACGTTAGATTAGTTGTAATTGAGACAATAGTTCAATTATAAAACAAAAGACACAGAACATAAATAGTCTCTTCATTACATTAAATGAAATAATTTTGTGCATGAATTTATAGTAATAATAAGCAAGTTGGAAATTTTTCATACTCACAATACCATTAAAAAGAAGTAAAAAATAGCAATTTCAGGCTAGACCTAATCATAGAATGATTTTATAGGTATTTTAGTTCAAACTAAATATTTGCGTCTTCACTTTACATTGAGACCCAGATTCGTCACTTACATATGATTGACCAATTGGCTGACTAACCGTCCAAGCTCAATTAGTTTGCCCACAGAATTAATTGATAAACAAATATATTAACATGGTATGCGTTTCTTACGCTTTGATAAACATTTTATAAGGACTACCAAAATATTTGTTAAGAATAAATCTGTGGATGGAAACCAAATTACAAATTGAGTTCCGCGTATATCTTCCGTTCCCGTAGGATTTTCGGACTAAAAACTATCCTATGTCATTCCTGGGGTTTCAAAGAATCTCTTTACAAAATGTCATCTAAATCAGTCATGTAGTTTCGTAGCCTATTCAATACACACAAACAAAGCTTTCCCCTTTATAATATTAGTATAGAACTATAGGCTTACTTCGAAATACTCAAACGATACATTCACTATCTCAGCTCATGCTAACACTATCACTTATTATATTAATTATATTTAAGCTTGACTCAAAATTAAGCGTCAACTGAGAGTCCTAAGACCTAAATTAGTATCTGATTGGCCAATTGACTAACCTTGTCAACTGAGAATCCGGGCAGAAGATCCAAATTCCTATCTGATTGATCAATTGGCTGACTAACTGTATTAGCTCGTCAATTAGTTTGCCCACGGAATTAATAAACAAATATATTAACATGGAATGTGTTTCTTGACGCGTATCTTTCGTACTGTAATACGATTATACGACACGCACAAATATTTTATTGTTGACTAATTGACAGCTAAGCATATTTCTAACTCTTCTCACGGTTTTGATTTGATTGCACTTGGTAAAATAGGTAAGGAAGCTACTAATACACAGTGCCTATAAAAATAAAAATACAGTAGAATATCCTACTAGGCGGTCTAATACGTATCTATAATAAACGTGGCGTTGACATAACTACCAGAAATTGGTACCGATTGGTTGATTATAAACGCTCGTTAATGAAAACGTGTCTGTTATACTATGACGTTCCGTCGTTTATCGTTACCGGTAATTAGTTGTTACCGGGCCTAAGGGGACTTGGATTTTTGATTTTATTCAAATCCCTTATAGAACGTTGCCTTACTAAGGTTACGTTTAACGAATATTTTGCAAACATTTTTAGAACTCAAATAATAACTCGTTTCGAGAATTGAGACCATGCTGGGAGAACAAGGGCATTGTTATCGGTGAGCGAAGGTTAACAAATCTTCGATTTGCCGATGACATTGTCCTGTTCTCAAACTCTGCAGCAGAAATGGGAAGCATGCTCGAGGACTTATATAAGGCAAGCTTTAGGGTGGGACTCTGTATGAACATGTCTAAAACGAAAATAATGACCAACAGCACGAAGAGAAGGTTATACGTTGAAGATGAGGAGGTTGAATATGTCGATGAGTATGTATATCTCGGCCAAATAGTTTCATTCCACGCAAAACAAGGTAAAGAAGTTGCTAGACGCACCGAAGACGCCTGGAAGAGCTTTTGGTCGACGAAAGACTTAATGAAAGGCAAACTGCCGCTATGTCTCAAACGCAAGCTCATGGACATGTGCATACTTCCCATCCTCACGTATGGTGCGCAGACTTGGTCATTAACTGCTCAACAGAGGTCCGACCTGGAAGTTTGCCAACGAGCTATGGAGCGCAGTATACTAGGAGTTCGACTTATGGATAGAGTCAAAAATTCGGAACTGCACTCCAAAACACAAATCATAGACATAACCCAAAAAGCTGCCCAATTAAAATGGGACTGGGCTGGACATGTCGGTCGCATGTCGGACGATAGGTGGGCCAAATCAGCCACACTATGGATGCCCCAGAATGTCAAAAGACACCGGGGTAGACCTAGACGCAGGTGGAGGGACGAAATAGATGCTTTTGTTTCGAATTGGGAGATGCTCGCCAAGAAGCGATCCGAGTGGAGGAGAAAAAGAGAGGCCTTTGCCCAGCAATGGGACACAAATGGCTTAAAATAAAAAATAAAATAAATAAATAATAACTACTATAAATAAAATAAATAAATAGCTCCCCTGACCGATTTCGGCCATGGTGACCAATCTCAAGAGAGACTAGCCTACTGCACAGGAGATATTATAGTGCACAAGTTCACTCTCTTTTCCTTTACTATCAAAATTATTACATAAAATATATCGTAGGTTGATAATGCAAATAAACTTAAATGTTTATATTAAATTAAAAAATATACACATTATTAGCAAATACATATACTTTTATTATTATTATTAGTAAGAAATAAATAAATGAAAATAAATAAGCAGATAATCGACTGGAAATGGACAAAGCCTTCAACTGCATATACGTATCAAAAAACTACTTTCAATATTTCGAAACCGCACCAAACCTTAATTATTTAATTACTTGTACGACTCGTAATCCGGAATTAAGTATCAAGATAAACAAACAGTTACTCGAACCGAACAAGATGGCCGATAGCGTAATTGTTGTACCATTGGGGACAGTAAACGCGGGAAACAAAACTTATATAAATGGTACATAACCTCTAAGATTAAGCGCGGGATATATATATTATAAATAGCTTTCCGCCCGCAGCTTCGCTCGCGTGGACCCGGTAATTCGAATTTTTCTCGCCGTAAAAACCAAGCTTGAACTTCAACGAACATTTAAAAAAAAGAATTGTCCAAATTGGTCCAGTCGTTGTTGAGTTATGCGCTTACAAACACATTTTGCGATTCATTTTTATGTATAAAGATACTCAAACGTCTATCAACGCTCAGTCTAAACCGCTGGACGGATCGGGCTGAAATTTGACTTGCAGGTAGATGTTATGACGTAGGCATGCTCTAATAACGAATTTTGACCAAATCCTACGGGAATAGGAACAACAGATATACGCGGATGAAACCGCGGAGCACAGCTAGTAAATTATAAAACTCTAAGAACTCAAACTTACAATTGTGTAGTTGAAAACAAAATTGCGATTAAAGTTTTAAAAATAACCTTTGATTAACAAAGCATTGCAATTCTTTCTTTATATGAAGCAAGTTATTTCTTCGTAAATCAGACCAGTAGCGGTTAGTTCCGTAAATTCTTGAGACCTTACACAACTCCACCTGCACAGTAATCAGGATCTAATAAAGAATCAAGCTATCATATATTAAAGTCGTAATCACATTGAGAGCAACTATTATATAATAATATGATAAATATTCAGTATAACACTACGTCTTCTAATCCCAAACTAAGCAAAGCTTGTTCTATGAAAACTAAATAATTGATAGACACTCAAAGATACTTTTTTTGCAAATATGTACATACAAACAATAGATATATACACACACAGACAGAAGAATATTACAATGTTTATCACATAATAATTTTTACTCGTGGGGATCGAACCCACACCTACCAGATCAATTCAACCATTGCTGAATCTACAACTAACATAAAGAAAAAACTACTGAACCGATTGTGATGAAACTTTGTATTCATATAGGTCTAGGATCCAGAATAACAGGCTACTTCTAATCCCGGAATTTCTACGGAATTAGAAGTTACATACGCGAGTACAACCGCAGGGCTTAGTATTACATATAAATCTCTGAATCATTATCTTAATCTAAGTATTGAGCTATTTTGTCCCTCATTTCGTTTTTTACAACTGTTATAGATCTTGTTGCGTTATTTACTCCATTACTATTTTATACTACAGGGATTGGTTTATAGTTAAATAGCCAGCTATTCACCAATAAACATTACAGTAGTCAAGTGGCTAATCTATCTTTAACCGTTTGTAATTTACCAATCGAAGCCTGAAGTAGTCTATGCTGTATTGCTTATCCTGCCATAAAAATCAGCGCTCTTTCGTTTCTCGTGCGTCTATTCGCGTATTAAGTATTGAATTTATTTATTTCGCTGGATCTCATACAATAGCTAAGATATGATTTCAAATTCAAACCGACTGAGGACTAAAAAGTCACATTATATTCGGTGTTTTTCCTCTAAAGAAAATTGTTCGAACCACCATACAATGGCCGGGTGGATTGTATGTTTGTATGAAGGTAGTGGGATATCAAGGATATCAAGAGTATGGTTATTTCAATTTTGATGAAATTTAATACGCAAAAAAGATTTTGTTTACAAAGATGGAGGGACAGGCGTTTTCGTGTGAATATACTTGAGTGTGGTATCAAATGAAATGTCTTGATTTCTACATTACAACGCGAGGTCTAGCTATCTATTAACAAAACATTAGATTACGACCACCAATAGCTTATTAATCACTCAATGTTCCGTGCGGCTTCCTCAATTGATGTTCTACCTACAATATTTCAAATCGGACCAGCACTTTCTGAGATTAACGAAACAAACATAAGTTATATCGTAAAGATTGATTACTACCAATGTAACTACACCCTAAGCAAGGGTGATACAATCATATTACAAGCAACTTATGCTGTCATATACTAAGATTAATTGTAGAGGTAGCGAACGGAGGGCAGAGTGCAAGAGATATCATCGAATATTGCTTATTAAGAAATTGGTTAACTCCCAAATTAACTTTATCGGACAAGTAGAAGCTGAGGATTAGTACTCATTATTGTACACATATATATGGCCAACTTACTAATAATGTTAAAAGAGGAAAACTTTCTTTGTTTGTTTGGTTATAATGAATAATGACATTTTGTATCAAATGTCCCTCTATTTCAATCCAAAACCTTCAATACATATGTTATACTAGCTGATCCGCGCGGCTTCGCTCCTGTACCATGTTATATGTATATAGCCTATATACTCGTGGATAATGTAGCTTTCGAATGGTGAAAGGATTAAAAAAAATGATCCAGTAGTTTTGCCCCAATTCATTACAAACAAAGTTTTCCTCTTTATAATATAGTAGATATGCACATTGTATCACCAATTAAATATCCACATAACAGTATTATGTCAGCAAATAAATGATCATTACATTCATAATGGTCTTGAATGAAACAATGATCAATACAAATCAGGAAATGAAACGAGTGAATCATATCCAGTTATATATAATTATCGTGGACACGATTATTGACAATGCTTTTATATGAATATTTACGGACTATAACGGAATTGTGAAGTATACATTATAGGAGATAAAAACGAATGTACGGTTTTGGATTGTAAACAAAAATCTACACTAATATTATAAAGTGGAAAACTTTGTTTGTTTGTTTGTTATGAATAGGCTCAAAAAGTACTGGACCGATTTTAAAATACTTTAACATAAATTGAGAAAGAAAGAAAGAAAAAAATATTATTTAATCCATTACAAACCGTACCTTATAATAAACATAATAAATAATAATATTACAAACTAACGTATGGTACGTACGTATAAAGTTCTACTATAATCAAAGTGGCTGTTGAAATGAGTAACTATCGAGTTTCTTGCCGGTATCGTTTCAATAAAATTTACTTTCCGAAACGGTGGTAAATAGAAATGACTATTCATAAGTACTTTGTAAGTTTCCATGATTAAAAATATTCTATTCTATTTCTATTCTATCCTAATCTATAGAATAGAATAGATTAGGATAGAATAGAAATAGACTCGATTCTATTCTATATAACGTACCTGTATACCCCGGGGGACAGTCACATTCATAGCTATGCAATGACGTCAGTCTACACGTCGCTCCATTCAAGCACGGGGCAGAATCACACGCAGCTGGTACTCTGATCTCGCAGAGCGAAGCACTGAAGCCCAGGGGGCAGTCACAGGCGAAGGAGGGCGGGCCCCCACCGACACCTGGACGAACCCTACAGGATCCGCCGTTCTGACATCGAGGACTGGATTCACTGTGGCAAGGGTTCAGGTGTTGGCAGAATTCGCCCGCATATCGTGATGTACAACTGAAACAAGGAATTTTTATTAGATACTGTAATTTAAAGAGTTAGTTTATTATAAAAACATTGTGACATAGGTCGTTGATTCTATGTCAGTATGAATCAATAGGTATCTTTATTTTTAACTAGCTGAGCTACGTGGTTTCACCCGCGTTTATATTTTATATTTATATTATATATTTTTGGCCTGTAGTTTCCACACGACAATTCAGGACGCTCCATTCAATACAAACAAATCTTTCCTCTCTATAATATTAGTATATATATCAGAAATTAAAACTAAACACAGAAAATAAAAATATGATCTTAATAAAACATTTAAACTTAAAATTATTTATGTTTAATTCCTTTTAATCATCACTCACACAGGAGATTTCTTAACCTCCTGTTTAAAGCTCCATAATTTTTTCTTACATGTAGGAACGATTTTAAACGCCCATAAAAGCGATATTAGAGGTAGTAAAAGACTATAGTAGCAATTTAATCTAGCCCTATTAAACGGCTACCACAATGTACGTGGTAGGCGAGTCCTATCGCCGGACGTCGCCAATAAATAACGCAGATACGTAGGACACGACCGTGTGACATGCGCCCGCGCACCTTTGAAACATTTTTGCAGTGTATTCCAGTGGGTAATTAAATTTGCGGGCTCTTATGATATTAAAATTGTTGCTACACAGTTTTTTGATATAGCAAGGAGTTGTTTTCGAACATTGCGATTTCACTAAAAATATAAGCCTTTTCTAAAAATCAGGCATTAAGTTGTGAATTTTTGGAGGACATTTCAAATGAATGTTTATGTACAAACAATAATAATTTCCCGAAAATTATGAGTTGCCGCTAACAAAATAGCAATCATTATAGACTTTATGTAATTTGAATAAAATAATAAATGCCACGTGAGAGAAGTCAGTTTGATGTCTATTATTCTTTTAAGATAGGAATGAATTTATCCAGCACACTCATTATACTAGTCAAATAATTTATTACTATACAGTATCCAGTACTATACGGCACTAAAAACCGAACACATCATAACCATGCTTATTTACACAATAGCATCCAAGAAATAGGCTTCAAAACCCTCATACCAGCATGTAAATCTTCCTCAGATGTACCACTGATTCATATGTCAGTCAGGGCATATATCCATCTCTTGACATTTCGTTGGAAGACATTTTAAGACATGAACATACATGTCTTGGAGAATGTTTATTGTAACTAGGTGAAATTTCAATGTTGATATACAAGTATTGAGAGATTTCTCGACTACACACGGTATTGTGTGCTTCAAAATAAACTATCTTTATATCTTTAAAGTACCTATTTACTTTTCTCTGAACGTTTATAAATTTTCTTCAAATTAAATGCAATGTACAAAGATTGAATATCATAGCTCATTAGCTTATAGAAAAATATCGGTTTCTATACGCTAATGAGAATAATTAAAACGAATATCGATATGATCAATAATCTTAATATTGTGTTATCAAAAATATTATTGGATAATTAGTATTAAATTACAAAATTCTGGTGTTAATCGCGTTATGAATGTGTAATTATAAGATCTGCTAACACTTGAAGTGCCTAAAACTGCCTACGATGTTTTGAAATAGATCTAGTTTCTAAGTAATCTAGTTTCGTTTAATAGTTCATTAGATCAGTTTCGTTATGATTCATACTGGATCTTACGAGTTGGTTTAAAATATTTGGGTTTTAGATGTTATTTAAAGTTGATTGCTTTAACTTCCTAGTTTGTATATAAAGAAACTTACATCCTAATTTTCAACATATGTTTGAATGAGAGTGTCTTAAGACAAAATAATGTACCTAAAATGAACCGCGTTTACAACCTTTTTTATATACCGTAATAAAGATAAAGGTGGAAAGTGATAACATGGTCGAGGATGGAACACACTCCTTTAAAAAGTATTTTATTTAATATGGAAAGTATTCGAGTTACAACAAACACAAGAAAATACTGTCTATAGACCTTTATAAATATTTGGATCTACTTCTTCACGCCTACTACAATTGATACAGAGAGAAAGACAAACAAGTTTCTATAGTCATTTAAAATTCTAATATTTCAGATCCTAGTCATAAAATGCCCCGCAAAATGGTAAGTGAAATTCCCAGAACCACAGACAAAACCTTTCCAAGATCGAAACCTGTATTTAGTGAGTGGGCGACGTCCCACACCCACTCTCTGACCTCGCAGGGTGCTTGTCCTGTGCCTTATGATCCTATGTACCCCTACAGGACGTCTTTATAGCACTCTTAAAGGTGATCTTATGTACCCCTACAGGACGTCTTAATAACACTCTTAAAGGTGATCTTATGTACCCCTATAGAACATCTTCATAGCACTCTTAAAGGGCAAATTTGGATGTAGAATAAGATTGGTGAGGCATTTGAAAGCTTATTATTTTGGTGGACAAAGAAATTGTTGAAATTCTAGGGTCAGTAGCTAAGAATTGCTTTATATAAGTTGTCGTCGTATGGTTTGTTTTTGTCAAAATATCACCAATGGAGGTACCATAGATTTTCGATAGTACAAATGATTTGGTGGACTACGTATTTTTCCTTACATGAAAAAAACATAGAATAATAATAAACTTAGGATTACAATAACAACAAGACTCTAACAAAAGCTTTTGTCTATCACAAGTTTAAAATCTAAAAAGATCGTGTCTTCAGAAAAACTAAAATCTATCGTATACCTAAAAATATAAAAGACCCTTCAACGCGATCATCGATAGCTAGATTTATAGTCTACCCCATAATGAAGATTTAGTTCGAACAAAGGCTTCCAGATAATCATCTCAGGTAGCCCAGTGTCATCTTTTTGCGACGTCGCTAGCTATACGCGATATGATTGCCGTAATAGTCCAATTAACATTATGTTTGTCTGGTGATGTCATTCATTCCCCGTAATTGCTGTTCCAGTGGAATTACGATTGGACTCTTTTAATATGCATTCAGATCATTGAGATTTATTTGCTTGTAGATTCAGTCGATAAGTGGAATGTCTTGCTTGACCTCATGATTCGCTAATAAAGAATTCACTACAGTATCTAAAACTATTATCAGATCATTATTAGATCTGAATTTATTTAGTTCATTCCTAAGGTATAATACACAACTCAGATTATTAAAATACTGTAGTATTCTAGTTTTTACTCTCAGTGAAAACATTGCCATGAAAACGACAAGACAGTTTTCGGCGAAAAGCCCTTTTCTCACGAAAAAATCCAACTTTTTTACATAATCTTAACCGACAAAACTGTAAAAACAGTAGTCTCAGAACATACAGAATCTACCCCTAGTAATTGAATATTCTGTTTAACATCAATTAAATCTCCATTGTAGGTACACAGTCCCGACCTGTCCATAATTTATGGGCGGACAGGGATCCCATGTCGCGAGAGCGAACGCAATAAATATACTGCGTGTAGTTGGTTATTCGATATAACCATGCTGAACTTCTAGTACACTGGTTGGGGAGACCTATGGCCTTTGTCTGTGGTGTAGAATTTCATAAACTTAAAGAAAGGAATTAAGATTTAGGGGAATTAGGTTTATATTTGGATGTTCTTACAGAGCGTTTGATATTTAATAGACGATGATGAAGATGCTTTTAAAAATTGTATTCAAATGTATACAAGATTGCTTCTATTGCAATGCCTTTTCTTGATGTATCCTTTTTTTGGACAATAAGGAGTTATTCATTCATTAATTTATTCGTATCCAAGAAGATAATAACCCAGTATAAAATATAGAATAAAAGAAAAAAAATCTATACTCATATTATAGACATAGAGAAAAAATTTGTCTCCGTGTGTGTATGTTTGTAATGGTTTTACAAAAACTAATGGACAGACATCAAAATTTATTTTACCATTAGAAAGTTGCATTTTCAATGAGTTACTCAGGCGTTGTTACAGGCTACATAACATTGTGCTACGGGAGCGAAGGCTCAGGGAACAGCTAGTCTATACTAATATTATAAAGAGGAAAGATTTGTTTCTTTGTTTGTTTGTATTGAATGAGCTCCGTAACTATTGGATGAAATTTTGTAGATTCTAGGGGATTTATACGCGGGTAAATTCGCGGAGCGCAGATTATAGTGTATAAAGTGCTATCAGAGACTTAAATAATATGTCTTACTATCTTATGGCGTTTAAATCGATAATGTTAAAGGTACATGAACCCATAATTATAGTAAATGAGTTTGAACGGCACATCTCGCTTGCTACATCTTCTCTTATGTCATCCTATTAATGAGTTTTTACTTATAACTTGCGCAAATACAGGTCAATTGTAATCCTCTTTCTTAAATTACTATTATCGTATGTATATCAAATAAACTAAGAAATAAAGATAGTTCACTTATAGATTGTTACTGTAAGGCCCGGTTCCTATAAACGACGGAGCGTCATAGTATAAAAGATACGAATCCGTTATCCGGTTATAATCAACCAATCGGAAACAAGTTTTGGTTATGTTAGCGCCACGTTTATTATACGCGTCCGACTTACGTCTAGTAGGACATTGTGCTGTCCGTAGGTAAAACGACTCATTTTATTTTTATAGGAACTGAATTTAACGTCACACTGCTACTTGTATGTAATTAAGTAAATATTTGGGTCTCATTCTGTGTGGTTTTTAAATAAATCTTTCTTTTCGTTCTTCCTTTTTTTTCTTTCTAGCATAAGATTATTCCATTAGTTTAAATATTATGAGGTGGACACCTCATGGACTATGTATGAACATACCAGATAAGGAAAAATTTAACTTCAAATTCTTCAAGGAACAGCCTTAAAATGCATGGCTCTGGTCACGTGACATTCGTGGAAGCGCGCACGTCGCAGGCTATCTGATGCGCATCACTACGCTTGCGCAGGCGCAGCCCTATCGCGCCATCTTTATTGGTGTGTAATTAAGATGTAGTCTAATTAGGATTGAAGGCGGGTTATAAATCTGTTTGTAAATAGGTTTTGTATTGGAAAATTTTATCTAGAAAGCTTTTCTGAATCTTTTGAATTCGTAAAAGCTGTTGTCTTATCTAAAAAAGGAAAGATTTTTACGACAAAGGATTCTGACATTCAAGAATGAATTGTACGTACAGAATATATCTAAATTCCATAGTAATTCTTTGCCAAAAAATAGAACCGACCTATTCACGCAAAAAGTAGAAATTAACTTTAATTTAATTTAATTGAAATCTATAGAAAGTCGATGCAAAATCATGTTAAATTGAAAATAAACAACGCAAACAATAGGCAACGACTTTGTATAAATTTCAAGAAATTTTTATTTTTAAGTAAGTAAGTTTTACTTTCATATTTCAGATATTATTAGAAAAATTCCTCAAATTTTCTATCACAAATCAATACTATTACAGTACGGGAAATGTTAATGCAAGTTTTTCCTCAGGTGGCCGACCAGTCTAGTTCCTGTGTCATTAGGCGCATATGGTCTTACAGTTAGTCTTGGAAAAAGTACCATAAGGGCATATGACCATACCGAATGTACACCGTTGCGTTGAGAGGCTTCATCCCATCCTCATTTCAATGATGCTAAGGTATGTAGAGTAAGGAGAAAAAGGCATTGCGAGATACCGTAATGTTTATTTGATAATGTTGGTACTGTTGATTTATGTTAAAAGAAATATAGCTTAGTGTATCATTCGATTAATGATGACATATACATCATGTTACATAAGTATGAAATGAAATGAAATTAATTATATTTATTAGAGAAATTATAGTGTCAAACTGTTTTATTTTAAAAATACATGACGCTTAAAAATGATGTTTTTTAAATATTCTTCAAAAACCGACTCTTAAAACAAATAACGCGCATTTTGCTTTTAACAATTATTGAAATGCATTCAAGATCGCAATTTCCAAACCTTTTCTTGATAGGATATATCAATTCTTTGAGCAATAAAGAGATTTTCATTCATTAATTTATTCAAGATCCAAATTAACACATGATCTTAATTTCACTGGCCTCACCTGGCTTCTATGTGTCGTATATATAGTGCCTTAATCTCAAGTAAATCATACACAGTGCAGCTAAACTTCGCAATCTAGTAGTTCCTGCTAGCGAACCAAATGTGATCCTATTCGTTCCAGATTCTATCACCATTTAAATCGTAAGTGCATAGCGGTGTGCCTGTACATGGTAATATGGCATGACACTTATACCCGTTATTTTTATTGAAATCGGATTGAGTGGGACGCGTTAAGGCTGTGTGAATCGAAGGGCTTTGAGACATTTTAATAGTTTTGCAGTTAATACGATGTTTGATGAAAACCTATGATAAGGTATTTTCAATACAGGATAACTATCTATTGTATCCTCTTTTCAATGACTGGTTTTTTCTTCCCCTTTAAAAGATGTTTCAAGTAAACTAGAACCAGAATAAACAAATAACCATTAAATATGCCAAATTAATCGAAACTAGCATGTGCAGCAGCAATGTATGTAACAGCGAATTTGCTATTGAAAGGTTTTAAGTCATATACAATCGTGATACAATAGTTTCCTATGGCTACGTTATAGTCTTTGTATGCAAATGTTATGGTTAGAATAGAAACTGGTTGTGATGAGAAAAATACGTTATCTCTGTAGTGGGTGAGGAAAATTTATGAATGAAGCTTTTTTGGGGCCACACAATAGAACCGTTTTTCTGGTTTTTATTGAGAATTCTTTACAGTGATTAATGGAGCCACAAGACTTGAATAATAAGGAATATGATACACTAGCAGCCTATATGTCATTCTGAAACCTTACCTATATGTATACCAAGTTTTTTCATAATCTGTTCAGTAGTTTTTGAGTGAAAGAGTAACAAACGTACATACATCCTCACAAACTTTTTCCATAATATTAGTAGGATGGATCGTTTGTATGTATACAATTTTATTTTGTGTTCCAAATTCCGAAAATAAAAGGTAACAACGAGAACATATTAGGTTTCCGCTGTCTGTCTGTCACCAGGCTATCCTATAGGATCATCTTACATCTTAGGATACATCTTGATATTGATAGCTAAAATGCTATAGTAAATATTCCTTATCTATCCAAAAAGAGCACCAAGTTTCTATACATACTAGATGCAGCTAATACAACCGATAAGGTACGATCCAATAGATAAGAACTACAGCCTAGGGCCATAATAATAAAGTTGATGGATCATATTTATTGAGCTGGATAACCATCGGAATAGACTAACATTACCTATGCGATACATACACACTACATTAACAATTTTGCAGCCAAGAGTTAACAAAACTATAATATTTCTTGTGTACTTCAAAATATAATTTTATGAATTGTTAATAATTTTTTTTTGGTCTATACGAATTCACATATTGAGAACACACACTCGCCCTGAAGGACCTCCAAAACGGCCCGAATCCTTTGGCCTTAATCGAGTGTTAATAATAAAAAAGTGAGTAAAACCGTGTAAATTACAAATTATAAAACCTTTATTCAATTCAGATGTCCGTGTATTCTTAACTGTATGCTTCTATTAAACATTAAAGAAAAAAAATAAACATTCTAAAATCAAACTGTTGTGAACGCAGCAAAATCAACAATCGAAATTCAAAATCCGAAATGTCAAAGTTCGCAAGACAATTCTACATTCGAACCGTTTGAAATAGGAACTACAATCTAGACCAGTTAAATTTAGGTGTGTCGCGATTGGCGGAGCGGAGTGGGCGGGGCCGACCTCAGGTTATCTAACGTCCTTTGTAAAATTGTAAGATTGTTGCAACTAATTGTGTAGCTTGTTGATTTTGGCGGGAAGATTGGGCTTGGGTGTAATGGAAAAAGGCAAATTATTACGTCATACTGTATGATGAATCGACGAACATAAGTTGTTACGGTCAAAGTTATTAGCAAAATATTTATTGCACCCATATTTCTTGTTACAATTTTGTAAAACAAGACAGACGTGTATTTTTCCTTTAATACAAGGAAATATCGCGTTGATCTGATAAAATATTTCTAATTTTATAAAAATCTTAAAATAAATATGCAAATTGAGGCATAAAATAATAAAAGTACGTATCAAATATGCTCATGTAATTCGATACGTTTCAATAAAACAAAGGTCATATTTTGGCTATTCGTTTTTAAATTATTTTTTATGGACACATAAATCATAGCAGTTTTTATCGTTTTTTATACTAATTTACAATATTTTTTAAATAAAATTAAAATTTTGCATTTAATTTAATTTATCAATAAAACATTATGTATTTGGTTACGGAACTGAATTATGCACGGAAAAGGAATATTAAATAAAACCCCGCTTTTTTTACCCGCGTGACTTCTTATCCCATAGAAATTCCAGGTTTAAAAGTATCCTATGTGTATTCTGGATCCTCACCTATATGTGTACAAAGTTTTATCACAATCGGTTCCGTCGTTTTTGCGTGAAAGAGTAACCAACCATTCAAACTAACAAACTTTCGCATATACAATACTAGTAGAATCCAATTAAAAGCTGAACAATAACTAATGAATTCTAGCAAAAACAAAACGAAACAGCCTCACGAAGTTACCTTCGGCCTATTGTGTAATAATAATAGCTCCCCTGACCGATTCGGCCATGGTGGCCAATCTCAACAGAGACTAGCCAGCTGCGCAGGAGATATTATAGTGCACAAGTGTACGCGCGAACACAGGTGCACTCTCTATTCTTTTTACTCTCATAACCCGATGGGACGGCAGACACGACCCGAGAGAGATCAGGCGCAGGACCTCCGAGGCACGGGCTTGATATTGTGTAATAACAAGTAATTAACAGCCGTTTTCAATATTCTATCTATCCCTTGTTTTGCTTACTAAAGACAAATCTATCTATATCCACTTACTTTGATTTCAATATCCTATCGACGGATAGCTTTTGCTATGACTTGTGTCTATCTAACGTCATATAATCTGACTTAACAATCTATCCATAACCTTTGATACATTATTGAAAACGGAAATGAATAGATAAATAACTATACTCTAATTTAATATAAATTTAGCTAAGGAAACATTATTTCCTACGCGCCCCGTAGTTCTACCCGTAACTTCTGATTCCGTGGCAATTCCGTTAAAAGTAGCCTATATGTTATTCTGAAACCTTGCCTCTGTGCCAAGTTTCATCATCGGTTCAGTAGTTTTTGCGTGAAAGAGTAACAAACATACATACCTCACAAACTTTCGCATTTATATTAGTAGGACTTCTTTATCAATCCTTTCGTTTCTCGTCTCTTAAAAAAACATTTCTTGTCTTGTGTCACGTTTAAAGGGTACCACGTGATATTGAAAAGGAACATAAAACCGTGTAAACAGCTGTTCACATCCTGATGTAGTTCCCTTTCTCCGATAAGCCACGATTGGACCTTGATCGCTTATCGTATATCCTAGCTAGCTTTGTTTTGATAATCTTGCACAATTATAATGGATAAGAGCTGTTAATTTTAAAAGCGATTTCGTAACTAGACTGTAGGTTGTAAATTATGTATGTTTGTTACTCTCTCACACAAAAACTATTGAACCGATAATGGTGAAACTTGGAATACACATAGGCAAGGGCGGCATGTAGGGATATATAGAATATGATTAAATATGTACTCTCTTTCAATTTTATAATTTAAATGTCTTTAACTCGACACACATCTCAAACCTAAGACTTCATTATAAATTGAAATTTTAATCCAATATTAAACATTGTCTATTTTCATCATAGTAAAACATATTTTAAATCGATTTTCATAGTATTATCGATTTAATTAGACGCGTAATCGTAACTTGAAAGTAAAAATGAAATCGCTTGCATTAATTGGTTAGTAATACAAGAACATATTTGTGTAAGCATAATATCTAAAACATTTAATAGTTTAAATAATGCACAACCGCGTCAATATCGGCGCACGCGTCCGCTCCGCGTTCCCACGCACGCACACAGGCACGCGACGTCTGTGTGTAATCTGTATCTGCGCGTCTGTGTGCTGCGCGCGCGCAACTTGCGTCGCGGACGGCGAGGTATTCTCTTTTTGTTTTTGCCGGACATTTTAAGCTAAACAAGTATGCGGTGAACAATCATCTGTCTTTCAGTTTTCTAGCCGATAAAATTATGACTTGATTCTGTATTCCAACTTTTAATAGCAGCGCCTGAGTTTACTAGCGTTTGCTCTATCTACTTTAACATACTTAATTACAGGAATATCGAGTAGTTTCGGAGCCTATTTCATGCACACAAATTATATTCATAGCTTCCTCTTAATGATATTACTTCGTATGCTAAATTTGTATGTATGTTACAAATCGGCAAATGATTTTTCATTCAAGTATCCTCAATAGATAAGCTAAAATAGCCTTCTATAGTTTCCCCTACTTATGTTAGATCCGTTTACAGCTGTTTATATCATCTCATATTAAATATTCAGTTCGCAAGTTGGTGAAACAGAATGCTCCCACCAACAACCGTGTATTTGAAAGTTTGCTGATTTTGTTTTGTTTCAAGGCTGTGACATTGGGCTTATGTCATACATTGTGATAGACAATGGTGTTAATGCAGACACGTTGAATTATGATTCAATTTGGTTACAATCAGATACAATCAACAATTCATTGAATTACATTATGTAGACACTCACATAAAGGTTTTGTGTCGAACAAATTTAAGTACGTAAATTTAACATTAAGAGAATAAAGAAACATAATAGAATATTAAAATAGTAGCGAGCGAGACATCAAGTATTTTTAATAATGTCAGAAGATCAAAACAAACTTAAAATTCATATAATTAATTTAACCTCAAACGCCCTGAAGGGGAATACATTTTGACATCATTTTGCACTTATTTTTAAGGCCAATAAATTATAATTATTGTGAGAATAGTTTTGTTTTGTCATTTCTACGCATTAAGACGTACGGTTCAATGTACGTAGGTTCATGTATTTCGAGTTTAACGGGAACAACAGTTTTTATGTTATTGTACTCGATTACATCTTAATTCTGGGTAGCTTTTTGTTTTGGGGAAATGATACATCAGACAAAAAGTAACGTTGATGAACAAGTTTCGAGATGAGTTACTAGTGATAAATTCTTGGGGATATTGAATTAAATGTAATTTTACAAACCACACTTACATATTTTTAGGGTTCCGTCCCAAATAAGTAAAAACGGGAAGCTATTACTAGGCCGCTGTCTGTCTGTCACAATTAAAATTTTTCACAATTATTTTTAATACATGTTGCCACTATAATAACGAATACTAATAATAAAAAGAAATTAAATATAAAGGTGAAGGGGGTACGAACCCTTGTCCGGTTTAAGGACCTTGATTTGATTTTGATGATTTGACCTTGGTTGAAGGTTTCCTTTAAGGACCCTTTAAATTATTTATTTGATAAGAATTGTTAAGTGTAAGCCCAACTTTATAATATTAAAACCCATACATAAGCAATCAATATATTATAGATTACAAATTCAATTTGCACTTGACCCTAGCTTGGAGTGCCTCAGGGCTCAGGCCCCATATTCACACGAGCGAATCCAATCGGAAAGTATCAACGGTACGTCTTCGTTCTAACCCGAATCGGATTTTAGGGTACCAGGGTACACAATATGAAGATAGCCAAATGACATAAAAATATTATGACAGCTAACCCATTCAAAAGTTTTATATATACTAAAGAAAGGTATACCTGTATCCACTTAAAAGCCACATTTAAATTAATACATATCGGTCGATCGAGTAGGTCTAACTTTATCAAAAGCCACATTTAAATCAATGCATATAATTCGAATTCAATTTACACTTGCTCACATAATAATAGTAAAGATGACAACCAATTCAAAAGTTTGTATATATTCTAACGAAAGCTTTAGATCCAGTAGGTCTAAATCAAAAGCCACATTTAAATCACTACATGTAATTCGAATTCAATTTACACTTGTTCAAAGAACAGCAGTATATTGGGGAGATCGACCCTCGCCTGGAGTGCCGCAGGGCTCGGATACAATACGGAATTATCTAGAGGATCGCGTTACCCACACGTGCATCTACCGACATGTGGAAGAATTATTATTACTTGCGCTTCCACATCAACTCATCTGTAAGCACGGCTTACGTATTTCTATTGGGGCTTAAATTGATTTGCGGATTAATGATTGCCTGTATTAGGAATTTATAATATGCTAATTTTTAGTTGCAAATGGAAACATTAGATTTGAATGTTACTTTTATCTATAATACTGTTTTTTTGTTTGTCTGTATATTCTGTAGGCTTATAATTAATGTAGCCATTTCTTTGAACCATGTAAGCTAACTTCAAAGTGTGTGAACTTTATGTACCGAAACGTAACCCAAGTCTATTAGTTCCTTCCCAATATCTTTGTCAAATAAAACCAAAAATTGTCCAATTTTAAAATGATTATTGGTATTTCCAAAAGTAACGAACAAAAAGCGTGACAAATGGCAGAACACCGTCGCGTGTTTCCCGCGCAATCTGTATTCCGAGCACACCCGATCGCTCCTCGTGTTTACAATTTGGTGACAAGGTAACACGGTATAGAATCAAAACCTCGGATCAACTTCGATGTATTCATGTAAGAAATATTTAATGCGATAGCCATCGTCGACAGAAAAACGCTGCAGCACGAAAATAACGAGCTTAAAAATGTTAATCATAAAATAAACCAAACAAATCGAAATATAATTGTCATTTCAAAACGTGTAAACAAAAGTGCGACAATGTTGCCAAAATAAACAGACGCGACATGATTTAAATGAACAAAGCGCTGTTGCAAATATTTTAAGGGTCGAAAATTAAAGAAAGGCTAAGGAATGCAGAAAAAATCAAGTTTCAAAGGCGCTCGTTACTGAACGTTCGTTTTGTGCAGTAAGCGCCTGCGGGCAATCATGTCTCGCTATAATAAAGGACTGCGCACGTCGTCTCGACCTGCCAAGAGATTTATAGTCTCGGCTTCGGAGCTTCGACCAGCCCTTACGTTTGTCACAACACTCACGAAATGCACCTAAGCCACAACGCGAGTTATTAAAACTGTTACGTATACATCGCTTGGCATCTACACGTCATGGTCACGCCCATCTTAATATTAATAGCGATGGATATGACCGATAACGTCTCGACTCGTTCAGTTTTCTGAACTGGATTATCAATCTACAACAATCATTCCAACAGATCAGTTTTTTGCTAAACGCAGTCTTTAGCGGCTAATTTGCACTTTACTGAAACACATATATTTACATTAATTCTTGTTCTACAATAAAGGAAGCTATTAAAACTAAAGATACTAGATAAGAGCATGTTATATCGATCTGATAGATATTTACAAGGCGTTTGTTCATTGCTCAAAAGCACGTGTGGTTCATTAGTATCGTATAAACGTTGGGATTTTTTGCAGCGCTATCTGGATGGATTTCATCTCATTTCAAGCTTCGACGCGATTCCCAGTGGCTGGCCGCTAAGTGGTCTTATTAATCTGGCTCGTTGCTTCGTTTATGTTAAACAGTTCAGTTAGCGTGAATGCTCGGTTTTTCAGATAAGCACAATGCGGTCTTGTTCAACGGGTACCGCTTCATGTAAGATGGATGCTTTTATGGGTAACTTGGAAACGTTAACATCAGAACCAGATTTGGTAAAAAATCTAAGAGGCTTTTAAAAGTGACGAATGGGATTTAATATCCATCGTTAATAAAGTCAAAATAGTCCTAAATTGTATTATTTTCCGGCACAAAACTTATTCGTTTATCTAATGAATTTCGGTCACATAATCGTTATGATTAATTAATGATACCTGCAACTAGACAAAACTTTCCTACTAATTTTACCCTCATCAATCCCAACTTTACTCTGAAATATACTTGATAGACTGTATTGTCACTCTTTGATAGAAATGCATTTTAAAAAATATTGAATTCAAGTCTTTTTAAACTATTTCCACGTTTCTACACTAATATTATAAAGAGGAAATCTTTGTTTATTTGTTTGTTTGTAATTCTTTCACCATTTGAAAGCTACATTATACATTATCCACGAGTAACATAGGCCTTTAAACCTGGAAATAGTGTAATAAAGACTATATTTTTTAAAGCTCTCAAATTTCTTTCAAGACGTCGAATTCTGACAACGACGACATCCGGGTGCTCGCGTTCAGCTAATCTCGCCATCGGGTCATGCTCAACTTGAGCACTAACCAGTCTGCACCGGAACGCTCCACGTCAATTGAAGATGACTCATGAGAATCATTGTTTTTGCAATCTTGAACATTTCAATTGAATTTTTTTGCCTTTAGCATGTCCGCGCTAGAATATGCAAGAAAGCTGTCAAAGTTTAAGAAACTTGGTGTTTTTTATAGATAAACTAGGAGTAAAATAGAATTTTGCACCTAATACAAAACACCATACTTCAAGATGCATTATGGAAATTTTGATTGTTAGACATTTTAACAGTTTTGAATATTGAACAAACAAAACATTGAAATATCGAATGACGAATGAAGATTTACAAGAAGTATTTTGAAATTCTAAAACAATGGTAATAAATTCAGTCAGAATTGAAACATAGCGTTAATGCAAGAACCAGTCACACGGCGCGTTCATCGTTGCTCCAGATCTGAAGTCGTGGTCGCACTGCTCATGCATTATATGCTAATAAAACTGAATTTAATTTACAAGCGGTAGCGATTCCTCCGAACAAAGAAGACTTAACAACTCCCGAACCAAACAAGGAATGCCTAACCTCACGACTCATCCACGATGTGACTCCAACGGTGGCAAAGGGTTACGGTATCATAGCAAACAGTTTCGAATAAAGTTATTGACTTGCACCAAAACTAAAATTTAACTAGCGAATAAATTATGATTTAAGAGTCGTCTCGTTGAGCTTATAAAACGTCGTCGCACGGGTTATGAAATTCAACAGCTATTGTTCCATAATGCATATAAAATATAATGTTATTTATGGCACTGTATAAATAAATTATGAATTTTGATGTGTTTAGTTAAGTAAATTAACTATCGGCGATTCTTTGAAGAAGGATTGTTTAGAAAAGGTTTCAGCTAATTTGGATGAATTATATGTTTTCTATAATTTATGTTTCGCAATTCCTGATTTAACATTAGAGGCTAATGTTTATAGGATTGTGTTTGTGGGAAACATTCGTAAGCCCGTAGGCTCCGTCGCAATTGGTCCCGCGGCCCCGGGGCGGTCAGGTATAAACACCGGTTGGTTCTAACTCGAGTGCATTTGGTTCAACAAACCCAGTGATTTAAATATTTGTGAGTCATGCGATTTTGCAACCACCTGCCGGAGGAAATGCAAAATTTGATTGAATTTGTGATGATTTTAGAATATTCAAGGCATATTTGAAACTATACAAATAAAATTCGACTATGGTTCCTGCATTGATAACGTTTTATTTATAGGTGGTGTTTTTGTTTGATTTTAAATTAATATGATGCATTAAATTCGAATCAAATCATTGAACGTTGAAAATTGATTTTACACCAGTAAAAGAGACTAGAACAAGCCTTTCACAGTCGAAAACATAAATTGTGTGATATTAGACTGCTGTAGTTTTTTCCCATACATTAACAATTTCCTACATTTTCTCCTTAACTAACGAGTGATACAGACCTGAACAGAACAAGAAAATTACAGTGCATTTAGATCCAAATAAAGCACAAACAGGAATTAATAATACGTCATTTATCTTTAGCAAATTTCGATATTAATATTTAACATAATTTTAAATATAGAAATAAGCAATAAAGATGTAACAGATAATATTTATCGAAAATTCTATTTTGTTTTTCAAAAAAAACAAAAACTAGATTTTGTAAATGTCATTTTATGATTAAATTTGATGTCTAATCTCAAAACTGACAGATTTTTTTATCATCATGATCGTATGTCAGTAGTTGAATGTCACTACATTTGTTAAATTTCATAATTTTAAAGTGGAAAAACACCAAACGGATAAAAAAAGACTCAAAATTCAAGTTATATTTTGACACGGAAGCTTTATCACTACATTAATTTAATCATAATTCTATTAATAATTTAATGGTTATTTTTGTCCGATAATACATATACTAATTTATATTCATACAATGAATATTACCATTTATTTATGTAAATTGGCATATAATTCGCTTTATCTAACATTGATTTAGTTCCCACGGTTATAATCTAACGCTTCGATATAATTTTATATTCCACATGGTATTTAAAAAGTCATAGAAACTGTACTAGATAATAAAAGGCGGATTTGTATGCATACCGAGCAAAACAGATTTTTTATTGACTAAACCATCGGCACAATTTTATACGCGTACGGTATGTTACCATATAAATATGTTATGTATGAGCTCATGCATCGAAGTATGTATACTTAATAGTATAAAGCTGAAGATTTGGTCTGTCTGTTTGAACGCGCTTATCTCAAGAACTAATTATCCCATTTGAAAAATTTTTTGTGTTAGATCATTAATCAAGTTGTTAGTTATAGGCAAATATTTGCAAATCATACTACATCAGTAGTCAAGTATTCAATACCATCTTTTAATTTAACATTTTAATAGTCTCCAAATTAGGATTCATTGATTTTTATGTTACATTTACATAATTAAAATGTGACACTTTAAACTAATAAATTAGCTACTGCTATATTTGGTTAGTATCACTGACAACTGTATAAGCTTGTGTAAATGACAGCATATTAAGGTCGCTAGCTCAATTTTTCCGATAGATATTGCGGCTGTCAAACGTGACAGTACCAGCGCGTGCGCATACAAATAGCAGACATATCATACAATCGTATAACATGATGTGACCCGGGACCGCTGGGGATCAAAACTCACTTATCGATTCAGATTTATGTACCGATAAGATGGATAGTGAAGATCTAGAAACGATATTCAATGCAATTTTATTCAAGCATATTATAATAAGGGAAAAGACCAAGCTAAAAATGTGAATAATGTAGTATGAGTTGAGAATATAAATGATGACAGTGAACAAATATTTAAGTATACGCCGGCTAAACTAGGTGAGACTGAATAGTGACTACTAATAAAAAATGGCCAAATAAAAACAAAGAATGTACTGCAAATGATACATGTTAATTTTTAAATACTTATAAACAATCGCAATAACATAAACGCAGTGAAAAAAAGGATAAATTTATAACGGTAAAAGCCATTAAAATAACAATTAAACAATCAGTCTGCCTTTCCCAAGCGACTTTAAGAGCGAATAAACTGAAGCAGGATGAATCATGATAGCTTGAGCCACGTTATTCGAGCACGTTTAAATAAGAGTATTCAATTGAAGACTCAATTTCCCAGTGTATCACTAACAAGGACACGGACACACGAACAAATCATATCGTCAAACTAGTTATGGTCACTCGTGATGTAACGACTAGGTATGCAAATTGTGCGCGGGCGCAGGTTCGTCGACCGCCATGTTTGCGCGGCGTCGCGTCCCATTGGTGCGCGGGATCGATTTGTAACGTGCTCTCGAGATAAGGTCAATGCCGATGCTTTCATCCACCGATCTTGTGTGTCTTTTTGGATGCTCAATGGAGCATCATTTGTCAGATCATCACAATGTTAATGCATTTTATGATCTAACGTTAAGGATGAAACATTTGCCATAATGTTGCCTTGGTTATTGTTTTGTCTAATAATAAATTGGTATTATGACACCTAGTAATTAGAAGAACATTTAAAAGATTCTGCTACATGATACTTCAATATTTTATTTCTAATTATACGCCATACTTATTATTTCAACTCAATAAATTTTTCTTAAAAATATAACACCTCGATTCAAAATTTAACAAAATTTGTTAATTAAGCGTATTAGACGGTATTCAAAGCTTATGAAATGACGCGGTCATAAAATCGTGCCTTGAGGCACACCAATAAAACACATCACGACGACCAATTTGTGCAGCAAACAAGTTTTTTAAGCAAAAAAAACCATTAATGGATTGACATTAATAAAGGCGAGGAACAAAAAGCTCCAGACATATTCAAATCTCTTTATGACCAGCTGCGATATTTCATATACTAACAATAGCGATTGCTTTATTGCGTTCAAGAAATTAAGATGATATTTAAGCTCATCTGAATCGTGTTTTGTTTCTGATGTATGAATATCTTGTTCGGTTTCATTCACGCCCATATAATTTCGTGTTTCGAAATATCTAACTTAGATACGTGCTAATATAATAATGAATTGCTAAGATAAACTGAATTAGTTAAAAAAATATAGAAAAAAATCAATATAAATGGTATTTGTGAATTTTATAAAGCCTCTTATATCTTAAATTCTTAAACGCTAAGCGTTAACTGAAATGTAAGAAAACACTGAACAAATATATTCTTTAAACAAGAATCAAGCTCCAGCTCCGAATATATTATTACAATAGACAAGTTTCAATGTTTTCCCAAACGCGATTAATCCAAAGTATGCGAAGTTTCTAGAAGTTCTTGATAATGAATAGCAAAAACCTAATACGTGTGTTTGTTACTGCAAACCTGTTAAACTTGATGCGTGGGAATGAGCTCGGTTTTATTTTAGCGTTTCCATCACAGTTACAACCACTTTCTAACTCACGTATCATGTCAATATCTATCGTCTAGTTTATTTTTATAAAATCAATTTGTTCATTTCTATGACATTGATATCAATTCTACTTGTACCTCATATAACTCTTCACAAACGATTCTTATTTTTCTGTATCTTATTTTACTATTTCTTCGAGTTAGATGAACACATCTGACATAAGTTTCCCTTTAAATTTATGCTTGCATCAGCATCTCAGCAAGATAAAAATGATAATGAGTGTTGACAAACAACTACCTTGATTATTAACGGTATTTCGCACCTGCTTCATGATTTCTATCAATATTTTGTATTTCTTTTTAAGAACCTGTTATTCAACCGGACAATGCCTTTTTAATATTTTTGAACATCTTTTAATTCAATGAATTAAATGTCCATCGAATTATAACTCTGTTAAGAAAATGGTTTGTATGACGTCTAAAATAGTCTATGTAAGTTATTATATTGAGAAATTGTGATAAAACGATAGCAAACGCATAACTATAAATTAAAGAGTATTATCAAGATATACTTAAAGATTTTATATCCACCTGATCAATATCGATAAACAAATCGTAAAATGTAAAACGATCTATATTTAACTGTGTACAGGTGAACGACCGCAATATTGAGATGTAATTCATCGACATGACAATGTAGGAATCATAGTATAAGAAAACCGTGAAATAATACTCTTAATACCGATTACAGACGCAAAAAATTAAAAGATAATCAAGATACTTGTAAGAGTAACATCGATTGAAGAGTGTTTATTTAACAAATATTGAGCTGCACTCAATATAAAATTATATCTTTCTCGAGTCTTGACATAGCACTCAATGTCAAAGAGGCGTCGAGACCATCAGATCAATGGACTTAGATGAACTTGGCCAAAAAAAGCATGAAGCTTCTTTTAAATAAATATTAATCGTCATCGATTCTAAGACGTCTCTCAATGTTTACCTAGTAACAGTTTGCTTTGAATAAATCGATTTTCAATGGCACTTCTCCAAATGAAATTGCACTTAATGTTTAACTGTTTATCATCCAACTCTGATTGAAGCGAGTTAAGTAATACCTTACTGGTAAATTAAACCTTATCAAGGATGATATTGGGTTTATTTTTATTCGTAACAGATTTAATCACGAGCATCCGTTTCATGGTGTCAACGGAGAACTGAATTACTCTTAAAATTGTAACCGATCTGGCGGGAAAAAACGCACGGGAAGTGTCAGATATGCATCCTTTATCTTTCGATATTCCATTGAACGCTCATTTAAATTCCTTATTTAATATGTAAATTGCTGGGATCTCAGCTCGAGCATTAAGGGATACATTGTTGAAATATCCATTGAACACTGAAGCACCATTATTATTCGCTTATGTTACATTGTTGTGTTGTCTGATTAAGAGTTTTGTTGTTACTTTCCTTTTGTTTAACGTATGATTCATGACAGTACGATTTGTACTAGAACATTCTAATTGGGAACATTAGACCGGGCCGCATTCTGATACATCTATTTAACTCGTAGCGTTAAGTACCACTAGATGTCGCGCCATATATTCGTTAGACCCTTGGTCCTACTTGACAGAGCTCTTTATTCATGAGCGTTAATTGATTTTATTTTTCACTGTGCCGTTAATTACCAAACTGGACCTGTTACTCAAGTTGTTGGAATAAGAGAAACTGACGTAAATGGTTTCTTTTGTTAGTTCATACTTTAAGAAACTTAACGAATCGCTTTGTAAGAATGAGAAACTGTTTGATGTTACATGTTACACTATACCCACTGAAAATTTTATAATTATATCACCGTTTCCGAGTTAGAAATAAATCATACTAACGTTTTAGACTAACTTAGAAAAGCTAGCATTTGTGACTTTAAACATTAAAACTTGTAGCTATGTATAGTAATCGTATAGCCTGATTTAATCAAAGCGCAAAATCAAATAAAATACAATATGCATTAAATCTTCTGCTCTCATTTCGCGTTGTCCGTTGATGTGTAGTTATTTAGCCTTGAGCGGGCAGTTAATTGAAAGTTATAGTCGCGAACGCTATTGTAAATTATTACCAACGATGCCATAGTTAAATCACACTTGATAGGCAACTATTTCAATGGACTCTCTTCAATATTATTTAATGCTATTTTATAAACGCGTCTCGTCTAACTAGGCTTTTGGGTAGCCTATGTCCTTCTTGGTACTCCTAACTATATACAAACTTATGCAAATTTTGCGAATTTGGTGGAATAAATAAGACGTGTAGTAAATTACTTTCGTCATAATATTTTAAGTAACAACAGTAATAAAAATTACGTAATCAGTAATGGTTCAGTTTCGTGTCAGGTTTTATAGTTTTTGATAAATCTTCATCTCTACAAAATATTGGAATATTTTTTGTCATTGAATTCAATGTTATCACCAACTTTATTCGCTTGTTCCTCTTTGATTCAATAGTTAAACAGAGATTCTAGACAATTATTTGTTCCTACTTTGTATCCCTTTATCCAAGAATTCCATCGATCGTGCGTAAATAAAGAACTTTACTTGATCAAACACTATGGTTTCGTTCCGCTCGGAGCGTTAATCCGAATTTTAAATAAGTTTGTTTTTTGTCGCGGGCCGTCGTCACCGGCGATCGGTCATGGCGTTTTTGTGTCTTTTAATATTGTTTGGAGTTAGATTATGATTGTATTTTAAATAATTTGAATGTAATAAGCTGGTGTGGAAATGAAATTCCAATTGACAAAAAATATTCAGCCTTGTTTTTCCAATAAACCAATGCCGACCAAATAGTGCATACAATAGGAGTAAGGAAATTTTACGATAGATCATATTATCAGTTCAATCAATGCATTCATACACAACACCTCGTAAAATTCTAGAACCATTACTATAGTCCATGTTCTAATAAAGAGTGAGTATAAATTCTACGCAGTCTTCGTTTCAGAGAAAGCGAACACAAATCGTTACCACGAACAATACTTCGCATGCGATTGGTACATCACTTTTGTCTTAATTAATGACTGCCATTGATTGAAGTATCACATTGTAAGGGAACAAAGAACGTATTGAAACGACAGAATAGACGTTCAAAAATGAAGCGAATCCCGTTGACAGTTGAGAATATTAGTGATGTGAATGATGGACGTGAGTCTCTGAACAATACGCTTTTAAAAGTTCTAACAGACTCTGTGGATGATTAACGACGCGCAGAACATGTATAGGAATAACGTTTTGGGTATTAAAAACGGTAATTATATCGTACAACTAACTCTAAGGTAGTTATATCCTAACAAACATTATCTGAATAAATCTAAAATTGTCAAGTAACTAAATGTAATTATTATCACTCTTGCTTAATACAAGTAGTATAAAGAGAGATCTGATATTTTTGCAGGATTAGCATTAGTAATAACAAGTCAAAAGTGATCCAAACCACAAACAATAGCTGTAAGATGGATAACGTACAACATTAACAAGAGAACCCATATAGGAGCAAACGCTTGGTCGTGAGGCTACAGCCATTATTTCATTAGACGAATAATTGATAGTCAACATTCTGTGTTGTAACTCTAGATTGATAGCTCGTGTACGTGTTAAATTCTGTAGCCCTCTTGTGGGTGGCTGACATGGCTTGCGTGTTATGATTTAGAATATTCTCAATGAACGATATAAACACACCAATTTATCATCCAGTAATGAGGCTCCGATTCAAGACACATGCTTTCTATCATTTGAATAATGGATGACAATTGAGGTACATATAAATGAGGCTAATTCACAATGCCTAATGTTATTTTATTTGCCTTCGTACTTAATCACGTCGGTAAGGAACAGTATTCGAAACCAATCCTTATCGTAGCTTTAAACGGCATTACAAAGGCTAGCCTGTATCACTGCGAGAATCAAGCAATAATTCTTAGTGATTGCAATATGTGGACCAAAGAATAGCGCAGACCATTAAAAGCTAGCTATTATAGATAAAGTATGACGGTCGAGGAGCAGACGTGCTTCACGGCATCGAGATAGTCTCAGGTGTTCACACATGAAAAGCAACATAATCGGGATTTCTTCAGGACTCTAATCCTTCAGAAATAAGGTCGCATTTTAGTTAACGCCTTGGTCGTGTCGGTTTTAGTTTATTGCCCACATTGTCATCAAGATTTGGATTATGATAACGTGACCCGTGTAAACACAAAAGTAATGGCGCATGGTTCACGGTCAAGTTTTAACTGTACCGGGAACTGAGGTATATTGAGTCATGTTTTGGGAAGATAAGATGTAACTGCGTTGGGTTTGAAAGACTTTATGTGACCCGGTAATGTAGTGGTACTCAGGATAAATGTTTTGAGTTTTTTATTCACATGGTTAAGTAACGTGTGACATCTTATTTGAAAGCATATAAATTAAACACCAACGCTACAATTGGATTCAAGAAAACAACAAAATAAGTAAATAATGTCTTTAAAACATAACAAACATCAACAAAGAAAATTTAGGAACCTCCTTAAGAAACATTTGCCTACTAAGCAATACCAAAGAAGGCTTAGTATTTAAAGATGCCCCAATGATTGCAAATCAATGCAGTAAATGCAACAAAGAGATCAGATACAGGAATAAGACGATTGCTCCGTAACAAACGAAAGCCATATAGGGCGCAGATCTCATTAAAGGCAAGTCAACTTTGATACGGCCATGATCGGTTCGCGAACGATAAATATTTATTGGGGTGCAAGTGAAATTCAAGCTTTAGAGCTTGGTAAATTAGAATAACGTTTAGCATTTGCATGAAGCTGATGTATTTCTTGGACAGAAGTAAAGACTGAATAAGCAAGGTATTGTTGTGAATCTATAATCTTATTTTAACTGTAATGCGTGTATTTGATATGTATTGTTTTTGGTGGTGTTTTTTGTTGCGTCCCTATAATATATAACACGATTTTTAAGGACCAGGCAATCTTAAAAATCGTTCAACACCGATACAGTTTCCCTCATCCCAATCGTAGATTTAACACAGAAAATCTCCACGCTACTTCTATTATTTTAAAAAGGATATAGATGATCTAAATACAATTTTAAATGTTGATGAAGTCCATTCCCAAGTAAATCAATAAATGAAAAGCAATTGAACCAAATGCTAAAAAGTTTCAAAGTTCAACATGGCCGCGAGATAAATGGCCCGCTCGGAAACTGATGGTGCAATTCTAAATGTCCACTTTACAATTCAGTAACATCGTATCTTAGACGCAGAGGATCTAGCATAGGAGGAAGCGATAGCGGGAAATTAAAATCGTAAAGAAAAAACGACGACGAAAGAGACAAATGTTAGTTAAAAAACAATCGATGCATATGTTAATAGAATTTCGAATGAGACTATGATTGTATCACACAATATTATATTTCAATTCTTGTTGTGTTCATTGTTGTTAATGATTGAATTTTCAACTGAAAGACCGGTAACTAAATAGGTAAGGTAAGGTAGGCATTTTTGGAGTCACATTTTTAAACTTGTTTTCTAATATTTCTTGCTTTTTTCTCTGATTCTATTCCCAAAAAAAATGTTTGTACTCTTTAACTTTCTTTGCCAATTGGGCATTTGTTTCATTTCAACCATCATTTAAACTTAAATATTTTGATATAGCCCGTTCCGCTGTATTCATGAACACAGCTTAACTTTAAATACTTGTAAACAGTTACACACTTTGTATGGCGAGACGGATGTGCTCAGTAATTGTACGTCTTGTTCTGAATTTTACAGCTAAAACCATAGATTGAGATAGAAATAGCTTTGCTAATGGATGGTTTCGCTAGGCTTTAGTTTGTAGACGTAGTGATTGCACCTTGTCAATGCTCGATTGTGTAACTTAGGTATAGAACCTTTGGCGAAATAAAAAAAAAAATAAACAACCAAAATAAATTGTGCTGTATAAAGGAACTACTATTGAAGAAAGCAGTAATTGAATAAAAAGGCCTTTTAATCGATTTTAAACATAGTTTATTATACACTAGCTTTTCATCGCGGCTTCGCTCGCGTGGACTACAAACTTCTGTATTTTATAGAGACATTGTCACGCGATTGTCATACTTAATAGAGTGTATCTCATAAAAAACTTAGCAAATAATATATTAAGAAACCTCTATTTATTTTCAGTATTATAAAGAACACATTTCCGCAGTTTTTAAATTTCGTAAAAAAGGTACTTAAATGACCCATTTTAATTAATGTAAAGCAGCCAATAATTAATATCACGTTCAAACTTATCTAGTTCCCTTCACAAACAGTCGATTTTAAGCAACCACTAAGAATGTGTGGGGTCTTGCGAAAGCTTTAACGAGAATAACCCATTAGTGCTCACAAAACTCAAATTTAGCTCAAATCTGCCCCTTTGTGTTTATGCTAAGTAGCATTGAGACACGGCCATTATTTGCAAGAAAAAGGTCTATGGCAACTATTACAAAGTATGGCCGAAGACTGGGCAAAGGCCAAAGGCAATTACCGACGTGCTCAACTCCAAATTGTGTGACAGGTCTTGTTTATTGAACAGGAAACCGCAATACCTGCCTTATAAGAATATCTTGCATTTCATTTGTTTTTGCTTGAAGTATACAGGGAACTACACACATAACTGTATAGCACAGTGAATGTTGCAATGGTCTATTGCGCCGGAGGGTGTGGATTCGATCCCCACGAGAAAATTATGATGTGATGAACATTGTATTCTATTGTTTGGATGTCAATTTATCTATATGTATGTATTTGCAAAAAAAGTATGTTTAAGTATGTCTATCAGTTATCTAATTTCCATAGTACAAGCTTTGTTTAGTTTGGGACTAGATGGCGTTGTGTTGAATGTCCAGGAATGTTTATTTTTATTTTGAACTGTATAGATATACGTACATTAATATGATTTAAAAATCACACGCAAATTATTCAAATTTTTGCGTCATCAATGCCTCATAAATACATCTTTAGATCGATCCGATTAGCTACCAATTTTAGAAGCCATTTCTCAGAAACAACGTTATGATTCAGTTTCCTTTTATAATAGTGGAACTATGCAGGTAAAGGAGTCGGTCAGACTCGAGCTATTGTTTTAAATTCGGCCAAACCGGTCGGCCAGATAATAGCACCGAAACGCTCGCATGCCTACCCGCCGGGCTTAACCAGAAATTCCTGCCGAAAGTCGGCAAATTTTTGCTTTTATTTTAAGGAATCTTCGCCCTTTTCAATAAAATCTAACTAGACTTTAAGCTTAAGAAATTCTGAAGAAAATTCGTTTACAAAAAATCCTCTTCATACTTATATTTATTCTGACAAATTATGTCTTATAGTGGTCAGTTTTATCAACTCAATGATGTAATAAATAAGGCGACATTTGGCAAGACGAGACATGATATACGGGCTGTATTAGCAATTTAAGATGAACCCTTTTAACGTACCTTTTATGTATAAAAGTAAAAGGACGTTAATCTTTTTCGTGTGGCTCCCAACACGTTTTTGGAATCAGGTTTCGGATTTAAAAGAAATTGTGGTTTATCGAGTCGGTTTAAAGTAGAGAATTGATTGATGTGCGTATAACTTGTTTTTTGATCGTCCGTTTATCGTATGCAAAGTCGAAAAGCGGGTTCATAAGTCTCGAGAGGTTATCGTAAAAGCTTCGGTGTATTATCGGAATGGTTTCGATTATCCGTCAATTATCTTTGACAATAGATTCCTGTGGTCACGTACGAAATGATCACACATTGTGAGGGTCGCAAGCTTTTTGGTTGGTAACGAACTAAGAGGCCCTGTGAGATTGTAAAATCCGTAATCACTGAGATCGGGCCCGTCAAAGCATTCCGACACATCGCATAATGGTTGCATTCAATGGTTCTATTATCTTTTATTGGTTTTCGGTTTTTCCTTTTGCGGCGAGATTCGTAGACCGATATTTTGGTGATTTCGAAATAGTTATAGTATCTGTTATTTGTGTTTTATGATTTCTGTACGCGAGCGTGTTATGTGCCGATTCTAAGATCCGATCAAAAGATTTGGATATTAATATTTCGTTGACATTTAAGCTAATGCCGATGAAATTTGTTCTATAAATAATTGTATTACAAGTATTTTCCATAGGTATATTTTATTAAAAAAAATATTATTTACCTAAGAGACAGACTTCCGAGATCTTTATAATAATTTAAACAACGAATGCAAGGACTATAAACGAGTTAAGGGCGAATCACTAACAATCTTATAGAGTACCAAAAGTCACTTCTCACGGTCGCCGAGACATCTCAGGAAGTACCTTTTTGAAACCAAATATTGGACCCTTTGGGGTCCGTGAATCGTAATTCATAGACGATACTAGATTTTATCAACATTTAAAATTAAACTAATATAATATGAAAACTTTGAACAAGACAAGTCTGTACAATTAGCCGTTAAAAATAATTTTCGTTTGTGATAAAAATTAAAAATGTTGAAAAAACATTATGTATTTTTAAATTTATTGTTTTTCCATAAATAAATGATTTATTGTATCTTTTTTTGTTATCCTAGTGATAGCAAAACACGTTTCTGAGTAATGAATGTATAAGGCATATTTTATGCAAACATTTTGATATTAGATTTGAAGTTTCAGTTAAAAAAGTTTACGAAAGTCCATCAAAAATATGAAATACCAGATCACTGTTCCCTTCCACTTCGCTAGCGTTAAGTACGGGATCTCTCTCTCTCTCTCTCATTCTTCCACCCTGTTCTATTCCACTTCCAATTTCCATCATTAATCCTCTCCCTTTCCTTAAATCTAAAGGCATCTGTGACACGATGTTGTAGATGTCCATGGGCTGCGGTCAGTCACTTAACATCAGGTGAACCGGCACTCCACTTGCCTGCTATTACATAAAAAAGCTAATCTCATACTCTACGATAATTCTAACGCACCGGTTTAATTATAAACGCATTACTGTTACCGCACTTATACGAAAAAGAACTAGGAAATGGTCTAATTGTCGTTTATTTTTTGTGTAATAAGGTGTAATAAGGGTAGTTAAGATTGTCGCTATTTTAATGGTGTACTTACAGTGTAGAATCTACAGGCTTAAAATAGAGTAATGACATAAAAGGTAAAAACGGGAGCTTATTACTGAACTTCCACTGTCTGTCTGCATGTCTGTCACTAGGCATATAATAAACCGTAATAGCAAGAAAGTACAAATTATGTATTGTTGCCGCTATAACAACAAATACTAAAAAAATAAACATTATATATACGAATGTATATATATACGGAACTATCCGTTCGCGAGTTAAATGTTTCAGTAAAAACCAATATATTTACTTACTTACATATTATATTCTTTTCAGGTTGAATCATTGTTATAAGTTTGCATACCGCAATAATATTCTTTTTAAACATCACAATATGATAATAAAAAATAATTAATACATATGTAAATGTGATAAAAATAATTAATTTAAATTGTTCAAAAGATTATTTTCATTAAATATTAAAGTTAAACATAACTTTTGGTTAATCTTCCTTCAAAGACAATAATCGATATAAATACATTCGATACAAAACCACAGATTAATTAATCATGACCAAAGACAATAGTAATATCTCGAGCACTGGTTTCTCAACTGTCCTTGCCACATTTTGGCCAATCATCAGCTTTCACTAGCGTAAGCGCCGTGTGAATTTGTCTTGCAGAGATTGACAACCTTTTGTATCTTCAAAATTTAATGTAAGAAAAATAATAAAAAAATAATTAAATGCAATGCTAGTTTCTTGAGTTTGTTATAGCGAGTACTTTCCATATTAAATAAAATACTTTTTAACGGATTTTAAATATGGTTTATCATTTTACATTATTATTAACCCGTTTCGAGAACTTTACAGCGAGCGTGGTATTTTTTCTTATGTCTATCTATTTTTTTTCTTATATCTTATATTATTACTAGCTGATCCGCGCAGCTTCGCTCCCGTAGCATAATATTATGTATATAGGCTATGTTACTCGTGGATGATTTCCCTTTCGAATGGCGAAAGAATTTTTAAAATCGGTCCCGTAGTTTCTGAGCCTATTCATAACAACCAAAGAAACAGTTTTCCTCTTTACTAATATTATATATTGTAGATATACTATTCGTCCCTTATATGGCACGGGTTGATGAACCCTGCTTTAAATTACCCGAATTATTGCGTTTATTCGCGAGTTACGCATCATACATTTGGTAAGGCAATAACGCTTAACGACGCACGCTTGATGAATATGTATGAAACGCTTGGTTTCACTCGTGAGCTGAAGCAGCAATGGATTATGAGCGTTTTGAAATTTACTGACATTTTACAGGTACTGGTAAAAATGACCGGATTGGCGAAATGGCCTATTGCACCGGAGGGTGTGGGTTTGATTCTCTAGTAGAAAATTATGAAAATTAAATGAAATGAAAATATGCTTTATTGCACACACCAAAATTAAAAAGAGAACAGCAAGCAAAATAACTTATGTATTAAATAAAAGTCATGCACAATATGATGTGATGAACATTGTACTTTTCTACTGTCTGTCGTAGACAGTAGATAATTATATCATCTATAGTATGTATGTATTATGTATTTAGAAAAAAAGTATGTTTATGTCTACCAGTTGTCTAGTTTCCTTAATAAAAGCTTTGCCTAGTTTGGGACTAGGTGACGTAGTGTGAAATGTCCCAGAATTTATTATTTAGTATTATTTATTATTATTATTTATTATTAAAGAATAACGGGGTTAAGTTATAGTGATTTTAAGAATGTTACTACACACATCTGTCCTAGAAATGATTATCATTGTCTTTGTTGATTCTTTTGATAACAGAATACAACACTACCAATTAACAAAGATGAACGTAAAATTCAAGTCAACAAAGCTTATATAACTCGAACGTGATTAATATCGACGTAACAATTAGAACAATTCTACAACAAATGAGGAATTCTCTCACGATAGAAGTTCATCAAGTTAAACCACCAAAATCACCTTTTATATATAACCTCTTATTAGTACATTAATTGAAATATTTGTATCATTATTCACTTCTTGATGAAAATACATTTTTGGTTTATCTATACTGTGACATATTTTCCTACCCACAAAATTGTCATTTTTTAATGATTTGTTAGCTACCTGATGACGTTTCGAAACCGGTTGTAAATTAAATAAATATAATTAATAAATGTGGAACTACTGTGTAATTAGTAGGTTTACAGCCAATAAATTTTGATGAAGAATAAACATACAAAATCAATGAAATTCAATCATTTTAATATTTCAACAGCACATATTTTATATGTATGCAACAATTTTATTTCCATTTTGTTGAAAACAAAATAGAACCTACTATTATACGAAATCTCGTTACACAACAACTTCGGTTTCGTTCGATCATGAACCGATGAAAACCAAATCATATCAAATCAAATCACTGTACATAGAAACTTAACGAGAACTCCTCACAATTAAACATTTTCATCAAAGCACCGTTCGTAACTCGGCATTACATGAGGTAACATTACACATGGCTATTGAATATTCACGCCTCAATTATGGTAGAACTTTCCTTGGGTCATCGACTGTTGCGTGACGCAATATCTCTGATCTAATTTTCTGTTCATCAAATGTACCAGAAATTAACCACTTTTTTGCACAACGTTGGTCATCAAGTCTCCAAAGAATATATTACATGGGTATGAACATTATCTATACTAATTTTATAACGCTGAAGAGTCTGTTTGTTTGAACGCGCTAATCTCAGAAACTACTGGTTCGAATCGAAATTTTTTTTTAGAGTTAGATAGACCATTTATCGAGGAAGGCTATAGGCAATATACCATCCCGATATTCCCACGGGAGCGAAGCCCTGGGGCGCATCTAGTTACACATAAACATTTTGACTTCCCATTGGCTTTGAAATCCCATCTTTTATTTACTTATAGATCTAATTACCTTATAGATCACAGACTCAATACTTTCACAGATATAAGAAAGGAAGTAAGAACTAAAGTTATGATCATGTTTTCTTAAAAGTAGTTATTACATTTTGATATTACTCACAAAAAACTGGCGCCGAAAGCATTAGTGACCAATCATTGTCCACCCAAAAGACAACGACTTATAAATTTAAATATACTTGATATAATTTTTTTTAACAACTGTTTTTTGCGTATTGTAACTTAAATATGATATATTTTACAAAAGTTATTTGAATGTAAGTCAATTAAATCTATAAAACAAAGACGGTTATGTTACAACACTTATAACTCGAGATCTGCTGGATCAATTCGGAAGAGAACTCGTAGGAAGATAGCTCAAGACCAGGAGAAGCTACTAGCTGACCTCGCGGTTTCACGATAAAACAAATTTCCGGGATAAAAAAATTAAAATTTAATCTAAATCGGTCTTGTAGTTTCGGAGACTATTCAATACAAACAAGCAAATCTTTCCTCTTTATAATATTAAAGTATAGATAATAACAACAAAATATTTTTATTTTGTTTTTTTTTTTACATAAAACACTATAAAGGATTCATTACCTTTTAAATATATTAAACAACCGTACAGATAAAACGTTAGTAGCCGCTCCTTAGAAGTGTTAGTTTAATAGTTAGACATTACGAGCTCGTTAAATATTTACGGTGCCACTTTATTTGGTTGCTTTAGGACAATAAATTTAAGAAATAAACTCGGTTTAATTTATTAAACGTAAAGTGTTACTATTTAAGTGTTTTGTGAAAGGCGCCAGTCGGGCATTCTTTTTAAAAACAATTTTGAATTTGGAATTCTTTTTTTTTAATCTATATTTTAACCAGACTTCTTGTTCTAATTAATTTTAATCTATCACTTAAATTTGGCGCCAACTTTTGAAAATCGAACAATGTTTAAATTTAAAATAAACTGAGGGTTGGACCGATTTCACTAATTATTTTTTATGTTGAGAAAATTTCGTGGGAAATAAGGAAATTTAACGATAATATACATTTTAAATAACTATCACTTGTCAAATTTGACAACGTCTTTATCGCTTAAAATACCATAAATAATAATAAATAGTACATATCTACTACTTAAAAACGGGTTGCATCAGAAATGCTAGACAGTTCCAAAAATACATTTTAATTCAGCAATTAACGTCATTAATAATATTTAACGGGAAATGCAATGACATCGCAGATCTAGGCCGCCCGCCCACTACAGGTCACCGACACCGATCGAATCTTTTATCTTTATCTTTTATCTTTTATCCATCTTCAGCGCTAAAATATTACTTGCAAGTTTTTAGATTGTCACGGAGGAGATTATAGATTTTGAATATAATAGATAATAAATATTTTTGACAGCGTACAAGCTTTTAAGAAAATGCGTTCTATCTTGTATCTTTTATAGTCAATCTTTTGATGTTTATTCTATTTATTTATTTTACTTCTATATACCTTCAACACAAATCTTAATCAACAAAAGCTTACGTAACGTACTTAAGAATTATTGTGGTAACTATAGGTAGTATATTTTTTTTTTTTTTATTATAATTTCTACTTCTTTACCTTCTTTGTTGGATTTTCAACTACCTATATTGATCATTCTATCCTTTGCCTCAAGTAAGTTGCCTGTAAGAGATGGCTTACAGCCATAAGGCCGTCATTTTTTCTTTTATTCTTTGTATGCTTTCTTTTTTTTGTAATTATGTACAATGAAAAATGAAAAATAAATAAATAAATTAATACCACATTAATTACATTTAACACTACATTGTGTCTGCTTGATTTTAAAACAAATGTTTTCTTCCTAAAGCAGACGAAGCCACGGTCTGCACTAGTCAGAAATAGCATTACAGTGCCGTTGGATAGTCTAGCTATTTACATACCGACCTATTGTGGCTCTCTGAACCTTTCCTATGCCTTATATGTCATATGCGATGGCGAGCGAAATACTATTTTAACTCGAAACTTTAATAAAAAATAATACTACTACTTTCTTAATAAAAATTAAAAAAGTCGTTGTTATTAAACGTAACGAGTGGAAAAAGGAAGGTTTTGTTTTTTGTAAATTATAAATAATACTTCATTATAACACAGAATTTCTATTGTTAAAGTATAAGGACGAAACATTTGTTTTTGTATGTATGTTTATAATGTTTTCACACACGAACACTGGACCGATTTCGAGAATAATTTCATAGGCTATACACACTATACAACATTATGCTACATTTTCTTCCAAACCTTCCCATCTGCTGTCAAACGTTACTGTCTATCAAAATGACTTAAATTCATCACACTTTCACCACCCAAAATACTGAGTACGTTTCGAGTATTTCTCTTCACGGTCTTCCCGAAAATACTGAGTACGTTCGAGTATTTCTCACACGGTCTTCCCGAAAATACTGAGTACGTTTCGAGTATTTCTCACACAAAACTCGAGTTTGAAGCTCGTAATACCTTAGTGTCATGGCGCTCATTAATGCTGCCCTCTACGGTGTCCACACGAGGACCTTCGTTATGTAGGAATGCCCTGATTATGTGCTTATTATTCCAATTTACCTTGTACCTTTATGTATACTTTTGTTTTAGCTTCATTTTGGTTTCAAGTAAAATTTGAACGCATTGATTAGAGGATATTGATTATAAACCGACTTTCAAAAAAGGAGATTATCATTTTTTATGTATGTTACCGCGTATCTCTGGCGTTTACGGACCGAATTTTTGCCTTTATCTATTATCAAATTAAAAAGATTTTGCACTGACTTTGTAAAGATTGAAACAAAAATAAAATAAAAGTTTTTTATAATGTTTAGTGAGGAAGTCGGTTCTATTTTTTAGCATAACGTTATTTTTTAATAACTAAATAATATACATATTGAGAAAAACAATTTGCAAGGCCAAAGAGCAACTAGCAAACATATTTTTGTTTAAAATATCTTAATAATAAAAGTGACACTAGAGGCAAAATTATATTAGAAATTGTTCCACTGAATCGTGTCATAAGTGAAAACCATTAAATTATAGTGCGTTTTTATACAATTACCAACACTTGAACTTTGGCGTGCATCTGTCTTATAACAGTTAATCTATTATGAACCCTATACCACAGAGATAAGATTCATAATACATTATCTCATATTGAGATATCAGCTATAATTGCTTGAGGAAATGGAACTCTATTACAAAAGCATACGGTTCATAATTGATTGTGTTTAAAGTATTTTTATATAGGGTGATGTGCGTCACACATAATGCGGGGTGTATTGCACCCCAATAACGGTCATTTCTATATTATTTTAATTTCTATACTTTTTGATTGGCAACAGGTGGTTGATTTTAAACTAATCGATGATGAATATTAATTTTAACATATTTGTACATTCTAAATTAAACAAGTGAATGGGAAAATATTAATTAATTTCGCATCAAATTTTAATGAACGAAGGAAAAAAATAATTTTCATTTAGACTTACAAACGATGATGTTAGAAATCAATTGTGTCTATGCTAATATTATAAAGAGGAAATATTTGTTTTTTCCTATTGAATAGACTCCGAAACCACAGGACCGATTTAACAGGACCTAATTTTGTACAGAGATTCTGAAACTCAGGAATGACATAGGATAGTTTTTATCACGAAAATCCTACGGGAACGGGTTCTATACGCGGGTGAAACCGCGGAAATCTATTTTTTTTGGAAAAAGGAAATTAGAAAAATAATCAATTTTTTGGTCAGGAATTGAACCTGGGACCACGTCTTCCATTTTATATTGCAAACACCTAAAAGCATTAAATCACCTTTTAAGGAAATCGTAATAGATCTTGAGTATCGCAAAAAGTTAACTATCTACATCGTTACGCAGCTACCAAATACAGACATACAAAAAATTGACTTACTTGCAGAAGTACTCCCCCCGCGGCGA
>LQNK01001237.1:144969-158652 GCA_001586405.1 Phoebis sennae
GTCTTCAACCTGTGTCAAGCTTGTTAACTTTGCATGACGTTAATATTTAAGATGACCTCAAATTATTACAAACTCCATTTTTCTAACGCGCTATACAAGCAAAACTCCTTATTACGTAATTACACTTATAAAACACAAGTAGACAGTACTTCCGTGACTTTATTTATGGTTTATAAATAAATAAAGAACAATAAAATTTATTTAACATTTATCAAACAAAATAAAAGATAAAGGCAAATCATTATTCTGCAAAAGGAATAGACATAGGAACCTACACGACTTCAAACTTCAAGCTTCATGCAAATTGGACAGACTCGACCGTAGCTTTTCAAAACCGGTTCTAATATCTCAATTTGGGACGCTTAGAGCTAATGATACCAAAACATTTTATGTAGTTACTTTAATTGGAGTAATCTTCACTTCTATTAACGATTATTGGTAGATTTCAAAAATATTAACCTCAAAGAAATACCGGTGCTATATTGCTATATCAGAATCATCATCTGTATTTGAATAGTCTATATTTGAATTTCAAATTCCGAATTGATATTCGATATTCAAATATTTAAATGGTGTTAACATTTTTCAATTCGTGAAAAAAGTGCCAGGTTTTAAGCCAGCGCTGACTTAAAAATGTTTTTTCTATGATTAAATACATATTTAGATATATAGAGAAAATTCTCTTTTTATATTATTTTACAAGAACTGAAGGTTTAACAATAAAAAAGAAACTAAGGAACAGAAAGCTCATGCATTAGCTATTTAATTAAATCGAATGTCTATATTTGTATGGAAATGGGCTTATATCCATTTGCGTCGTACAATAAGCACGATTTCTATATAATGGTATGTTACAGTTAGGTATTGTTAGCACTGGATAGGGCTCAAGTGTCTTTACCTTTGACCTAGGAAATCTATTTCTATATATTTCCTATTTATGGTCTACTATCGCGTTCCCGTAGGATTTTATGAATAAAGACTATTCTATGGATATCAAAAATCTATGTACAAAATTTCATACAAATCGGTCCTGTAGTTTCGGAGCCAATTCAATACAAACATACAAATCTTTCCTCCTTATAATATTAGTACAGATGACTAAGTATGACTACTATGAATGATAATGCGAGCAAACAAACAAATAATTTTAAGTATGATTTCAAATGTTACTAAATATGTATTTAGTTACATTAATGTACTCGCACTTACATAGCTAGCTTAAATACAACAACACATGAATAATGTTTTTGTCTAAGAAGGTTATTATTTTTTCCAATAATTCGAGAAAGTTCTCAAATCATAACCATCAATATTATAAGGACATTAATGATTATTTAGTATAATTTAGTGAGGAAATGCGTGTGGAGAGATTGGGAACAATTTAGCTTTCTCCGTCACGCGATGGGCTTCAAATGATTCCTAAGTATCACAACAATACGAGATTATAGAAAATATCTCTGCATTTTTAAACTATCTTCTGCCCGAAGCTTTGCCTGCATATAACCATAATGAATCATACACCGAAATATTCATCGAGAATTAAGGTATCCTTAAGAACGTTCAAAAATTCGTTGGATATTTTTTGAAGTTAATTCAGTCAGACATGAAATTCTGTATAGATTGTTTAAAGCTCAAGAAAGGACATAGGATAGCCTAGGAAATCTACGGGAACGGGGGAAATATGCAGATGAAACCACGCTGAGCTAGTGTCTAATAATTATGTAATCTTACTTTACTGATCGTATTTATCGCTCGAATTTCTACATTTTGTAATCTCACAGAAACTTTTGTAACAGACCTAATCAACTATTGATCAAAATTGCTCTAATTATGTTATTACTAGTTTTTGTTACTACGAAATTTGCATGTAACTTGTCACCTGAAAAAGCCAAGGTAACGAAAGGCAATCCATTAATAACAGAGTTTAATGATTACAATACATACAATGTATATAATAGCGGATAATAATCCTATAAAATTGATCTAGATATGCCACCTACTACTGATTTTGTCAAACACGTAAGTCGTTATAAAATTATGAGTTATTTTGTCGCCTCGAAAAGCCAAGGTAACGAAAGTCCATCAACATCTATAGAGTTAATGCACCAAATAACAAATATAATAACAGTTATGAAATAGAATTTTTAGCTTGCAACACTAGAGCAATTTGTCCAAATCACACTGGTTTGGGCTGCTTTGAGGCGGAAACGACTGGTTTTTTGTACCGGTTGAAAGTGCTAGGGTGCGCGGGAAATACTATTCCGTGATATAATGCTATCAGTTTTGTATAGTTTTGAGAATTAATTTCTATAAGGAAATTTCATCCATGTATTTATTTACGCCCTCTTTTCGTACGTACATGTTAATTAACTGTTAATTAAGTTTAAAGTAACTGAGATACATCTTATCTACAAAATTCTAAAATTTTGATTTATACTCATAGAAAAATAAAAGCCGAGATTTAATTTATGTAAGACTCGTCAAATGCATCCAAAAAACTCAACAAAACAGTACAATATTATACAAAATGCTGTAAGGTCGCGCGCCGGCCACCTGCGCGCGCGCACCCGGCGTACCCCGTAGGGTCTAGCCAGGTAAACGGACCCTTACCATGGGCTTAAACAAATTTTAAAATTGGAATCCGGAGCGTAGAATAGTTTTAAATGAAGACGTTTTTGGCCAGTGCTAGAGATGTTCTATTTCAAAGTTATATAGGATTAGGATACTACACAAAAACATTGAAAATATATGGAAAATGTGAATTTTAAATTGGTTTAACATTTATTAGACTTATTTTCCAAAAGTTATATCGTTTTTTTCATATTAACACGCACGTTATACGTTAGAAAGAGACGTTCATTCAAAACCATGTTCAGTATTATTTTAATAGCAAAATTCTTAGCTACGTTTTATTCATTTAATTATTTCCATCTAGAGTTATTTTCTATCAATGCATTGTTTATATACATAAAAATTAAACGAGTAGCCAAAAACACTGTTTCGTTTATGTTTTAACGTTTTCAATCCATCTAACAGCTACCATACATCGAAATCCCATCGTGATCCATCAGTAGCCCGCCGGCCAGCTGTTCCAGGTATAATTACGAGGTATCATTACGTACTATGCTAATGTATCTATTTTTCCTGTCTCTGATGCACAGGCGGTAATTTTATTTTGCGTAACCTTTTTTGTTTAAATTTGGTGTAGCTTGTGAAAATTTGTTACTGGGTTACGCGAATACTAAAATGTATTTTTTTTTTGAAGAAAAGTTACCTACAGTAGTATATAAGAGCAAATGAAAGATAATATGATATGGATTGCTTGTGGTAAATATTGTATTAACAATGAAAAATGAAACGTAATATGGAACCTTCATAACCTTTTCCTCAAAACACTGAATACTATGTAATATTTCCTTTATATTTTCTTACAGAATCTCTAACCTGAATAACATTTAGAGAAGTAAAACTTTAGCTTTAAATCGTCTATTAATATAGTTGAAAGAGAGAACACAACGACTAAATAGACGTGTAAGAATGAGACAGAATTTTTAAATTTAAAGAACGCATTTTAACTCACTTAAACAAGCCATTAGTTAAATAACGGAGTCATCTCGAATCCTTAAAACAAAAGGATTCAAGCAGGTAAATGTTTATGGGTGCTTCAATGGGAGGAAGTGGGTGTCTTCCGTTGTAAATGTACGTACTTATACTGTAGTGCGTGTAGTATGCTTATATATACTCGTGTTTGTAAATATTACGTGTCACTTTAAATCAAGTGCAACAGATTTTATTCTTGTAAATTGTATGTAAGGGAAAAGATGGACATTTAATGAAATTTTTATACGAATTATAAAATTATATTAATGTACTATAATACGCGATTTTAATTCTTATATCTCTCTATACCAATCTTCGAATTTGAGTACGATTCTGTGCTAGTAATTCTACACAAAAACTTTTTAATTAAGGGGCTAAACAAATTAGTTGTTACAAGCTGTTGCCCGCGGCTTCACCCGTAAATGTGGGTTAAAATTTACTTATCCAGTTAAATTTACAATAATATAATTCAGTTGATATTATTCTCATATACGAATTTTCACGAAAATCTGTTCAATAGTTTTAGCATGATTACAAACTTTCACATTTATAATATTAGAAGTTTTTTAACTGCGATTTTGCTAACTTCCCGTATCTTACGGTTCAAGTGGATGACCAACAAGGAAGTCGACAATAAAAAGGGATGTACTTTGGCCAAAAACAAGTACCCATTACGCTAATAGCCACGTGTACATTTTGTGCACCTGCTCTTTGTTTACTTGAAAACAATTGAATTTATGATTTGTGTTATCTTCAGAATTGTTTGTTTACTCTTAGACGGTCATTTTTAAAATGGCGCCAAAAGTTGTAAAATTTTTTGAAACAGGTGTAATTTTATGAAATTATAATTATAACTGACTAAAACAATAACAACCAATATGTAATAAGCTCGTTTATTATACTGCAATTAAACAATACTTGTTTATCTATAATTCCACGTTCCCGTGGAATTTGCTCAAAGTCCTTTCTTCGTATATACCTACGTAATAACATCTACATACAATCCAAATTTCAGCAAGATCCAGCGGTTTGGGCTGTGCATTGATAGATCACTATATCAGTACGTATATAAAACTCAAAGGTGACTAACCTTTGAGTTTTATATACGGTTTATCAATACGGTTCTAAAAGCTCCTCGAAGGTACAAATGAAGATTTGACACACTAAAGCTAAAGTAAACACTCCTCAATGTACTTCTTAATTGGGAGAAGCCACTGGCTCCCGACAAACAGTTTTTCTTTTAAACTAGTTCGGGAGGCTAGGACTCTCCTAGTCCTAGCCTCCCGAACTATTGGAAGAGAGGGAGGATTCATATAATATTGTACCAAGTGTTTTTTTTTACAAATACAAATTTGTATAAGGAAAAGAACACATAAACACAAAAACCAGTCTTCGCCAATACTTCAGTTTTCACACGCTCGGCTTCCGATGCCGCTATCGCTTCCGCCGGACACCACAGATACTGACCCAGCGTGTCCAGACATGTCCAACTAGTTCGTATGAGGGTCATCACGAAATAGACGTATAGAAGACAATCTCCATGAATATATGTCGCACCAAATTTTAAAGGCCGGCAAAGTACCTGTGCATACCCCCGGTGTTTCAGGTGTTCATGGGCGGCGGTGATCACTTAACATCAGGTGACCCACTTGCTCCTTTGCCTGCTCTGCCATAAAAAAAGGCAACGGGAGAAGGGAAAAGATGCAAGTAGGCGGCCTTATTGCTAAAGTGCGATCTCTTCCAGAGTTCCAGGCTACCCGTAGTTAAGGAAAGAGATACTAAGTATGCGGAAATGAATGTAATGCGATAGCTCGCAACATCGATACAAAAATACACAAACAAAACAATAAATAAATAACATTTAAAGCGCACTCAAGCAACGCACAGATACATACCAAAGTTTGACACCTGTACGATAGAATCTTGCACTTCCACAAGGATTTACGTTTAGTTTCGGACTAAATGTCGTAATATAAAATATCCCAAAATATTTATATATTCTATTTAAAAAACGCATCAAAACCAGTAGGGTAGTTTTAAAGATAAGAATACACAGGGACAGACAGCGAAAAGCGCTTTGTTTGATACTATATAGTGACAGTGATACCCTTTAAAAACGATCGACAATGACATTTGACGTCGAGTATTGAAATCGATTGTTTTAAGATAACGTCTCTGTCCTGAGAACAATGTCGATTAAGTTTCTACACTGGTTATTGCAAGAGGTAAAAATTAAAATTGAATTCTAGGCTATTCCAATGGCAGTCTTATTCCAAGAAACCAACGTTAAATCGAATTCAGTACAGATGTTATCTACGCCTTTTTTACGTATTTTCTTCTAAGACGTCACAGACTAAAATATCAGATTTGCAGTAAGATTAATAGAATTAAATAAAAGCCTGAAAATTACCGTCGGCCGCCTGTTAGGTTTAGCGGTTAGAGCATTACAACCGGGACCTTAATCTGAAAATATCCACCATACACCAACACAGAACTTCACTTAAAAAGAATTAAAATGGCCGAGGTAAAACACAATTAAAAGATGTTATCTACACTCTATAGACTGTATTGTCACTTGATGGAAATGATTTTTCACACTAGTTTCATAATTAACTTTATTTAATTTACAACCGGTTTCGAACAATCGAGTCTATCAAGTTCTATGTTTTTTACGGTAATTTAGATCTCAGACTTTAAATTAGTACAGTAATTTACATGTCACTAGTGCAAAGGGTCACGTCTGAATTTAATTAGATTATGAAATAATTGCTTAGTAGGGCGCACCGTCTCGACGTCTTGCGGTGGAATATGATACTAGGTTTTGGACAAACCTGTCTTAATATACCTGCTTAATATTAAAGAGCTATTTCTTTACGAGTATAGTTGAGACGTTCTTATGAACACTTTTTTGGTTTAGAAACAAGTAACTTAACTACTAATAGTAAAGACAGAAATAAGTAAACTCATAATTTCTTTATAATGTTTATTCGAGAATTTTCTCAAGTTTCAATATCAAATCAACCGAATAAAACTACTACTACGATTATAAACTACTAATACTATACTATTTTCGTGATAGCAACTATCCTATATCCTTTCTCGGGATTCAAACAATCTTTGTTCAAAACTTCTTCCAAGTTAGTTCAGTGCTTAAGGCGTGAAGACGATACAGACAAACAGATAGGCAGAGTTACTTTCGTATTATATTTTAAACCAAACCCTTAAGAAAACTAAATAAGGACTTAAAAAAGTATTCAAAAATTAATAATAATAATAATATCTACCCTGACCGATTTTGGCCATGGTGGCAAATCTCAAAAGAGACTAGCCCGCTACGCAGGAGATATTATAATGCAGAAATTTAAGCGCGAACACAGGTGCACTCTCTATTCCTTTACTCTCATAATAATCAAAGAATACTTCACTCGACAGTTCACAGTTACCTCTTCACTACAGAGTTATAGATTACAGAGGTAACTGACCATAGGGTTACTGAAGACGCTATTCCGTAACCATAGACCTCCAGCACCGTGTCGTATGATTGATTGACCTCGCTAATGCCTTCCTGAGTGGACGACCGTTATTCCATTGCTATTCTTAAAGTTAAACTTACTACTAAAATTTACTCTAATGTATTTGGACGTTAAACTAACTTCTAAAATTCACTCTAATGTTTGGATGTAAAAGACAATCCTTGTTATTGTTGTAACATTTACTAGCTGTTCGGATTTGCTCTCGTAGCATACTTTGTCTATGTCCGTTTAATTTAGGAGTCTAATGGTAAAATACTTTTTCATATAGGTCCAGTAGGGTACCGACACTATTCAATGCAAACAGACGTATAAAAAAATCTTTCCTCTTTATATTATAAGTGAAGATGTAGGTTTAAAGATTACGCACACGCTGGCTATCAAACCTCTTTGATAGTGTGTGTGTGCATATTGCATTTAATCGAATACATATTTTCAAATAGAAAAACTAAAAAAAATTGTTCTTATATAATCTTAGAAGTTATGATTATTTTATGCTTAATTAAGTTAAATTAACGCAATAAGATAATATAAAAGCTCTGTGACAGAGAAGCATTTTTATAAAATTTATTGTGCAAGTTATAACTATGCCTATAAACATTCGCAATTATCATAAAATGATTAAACCTGTCTAGATCTAGGTTTGCAAATGAACTAGATTTGCGAGAAAGGAATAAGAATATATTGCAATACATTTCTAGACTGTATCTGTACTGATAATATAAAGCTAAGGATTTTGTTTGATTGAACGCGCTAATCTCAGAAACTACTGGTTCGATTTGAAAACATATTTTTGTGTTAGATAGACTATTCGAGGAAGGCTTTAAGCGACAGATAGATTATTTATTCAAGAAGAAAGGTAGAAAGTATACAGTTGTAAAAGATAGTTTAGACTTTAAGCTACATATTGTGTCTATGTCTATATAACATTATGCTACGGGAGCGAAGCCGCGCGGTATGGCTAGTTAATGATATTTTTTAGTATTTGAATATCAATTTAAAAAAAGTTTTTATGATGATGTAGCAGATAACACGTGGGTAATTAAAGCAATTAATACGCAAACATATTCAAATATATTTATGGTAAATCAGTAATTTCTACTCTTAGAAAAAATCATCCAACGTTATGCGAATAGTTAAATAACAAGAAAATTGATCAACTTTCGAAATTTTTATACTTATATACCTTCTCATCCCAGTTACATTTCATTTCAACTACCTACATATTTTATACATATCGCATTTTTTTTATGCAAATGCAATTTATCTACACTAATATTATAAAGAGGAAAACTTTGTTTGGTTGTTATAGGCTCAAAAACTACTGGACCGATTTTAATAATTCTTTCACCATTCGAAAGCTACGGGAGCGAAGCCGCGGTTCAGCTATTATTATTATTATTATTCATATGTCCCATATATTTTCACACAATACACTAAGTTTATATTTTTGAAGCATCATGTAAATACTCCATTATCCCTACTAATTACCGAATAATGTATATGGACAAACTTTCACATCTAGAAAATACATAGCTATCAAACATTTGCCGCCAAATACCTTTAAACAAGCATATGAATAGCACCAGTAATTGCCCCATATCTCATGAGTGAATGCATTGTAGTACAAGCCCTAAGTGGCCAGGTAGCTGCGCAGATAGCCATAAATCAGATAAGCCGATACGGTACGTAAGGCGTAGACTGTGGAATACTGAGACTAAAAAGCGCTAAAATCTTTTGATAATTGTATCGACGAGTTTTTAATATCTACGCTAAATATAAGGGGGAAAGCTTTGTTTGTTTGTAATGAATAGGCTCAAAATGCTGGAACGTTTTTAAAAATTCTTTTGCCATTCGAAAGCTACGTCCACGAGTAACATTGGCTATATTTTATAGGCTGTATAACATTATGATATGGGAGCGAAGCCGCGCAGGTCGGCTATTATTATAAATAAAAATAAGTGATTTTTATATTTACTATGTATTCCTTACTACTACTATACATGTAATATACATTAGATAGTCTTGGAAAAATATTGTTCGTTTTGATACATTATCGGATATTTATGAATTCTGGCCGTTTTATGAGCGTATAAATATTGAATTTATTTGTATTTGGCAGTTAGTTAACATTTTTTTATATATTTACTAAAACCTTAGGAAAATTTTAAATAAAGGTCTGCACGATATTTATATACGTATTGAAATCAATTACTTTAACATTTAAGATACAGAAATGCATTCCTTTTACATAGTTACATTACATTTCACCTAATATTTTATCTCACAAACCCACGCACTTCTGACCTAGCCCATAACCAAATCCAATATTTAAAACAAAAAGCTACATAATCGCTTGTTTGATAAACGCATTAATACTATTTGGGATACGTGGGAATCGAACCGACGACCCCGGGCAGATAAAAGCTCAAATAATCGTAATGCTATTTGCCTATCGAGTTACTAAAAACTTGTTTTGTACAATCTTTCTTTGGCAGTCACGAAATATTAAAATCGGTCTTTATTTAAATCAACTTAATCCATTAACATATGTCAATGTATTAGTGAAGTTATTAGTTTTAAATTCTATCTTATTTTGTCTTATCAGTTTAGGAGATTTTTGTAGGAATTTTAGTCTATTTTGCCTCAAACATAATAAAGTGTGTTTAAACCAAAACATACTTGTACATATAACAACTAATATTACATTCCTGTTCATTTCTACTAAACAAAATTAAAAAAAAAGTGATGATTTTTTTTAAATGCATGAATTTTAAAATACTGGCAACACTCCGTTGTTTACGCTTCGTGACACCGGCGCAAGCGCACATTGTTAGCAAACCACGCTGTGTACACATTCGATTCCTGGTTCTAGATAATCCAATAATGTTTACGATGATTAGCGTATGCAGGTGTTACTTTGGAGTGTTGTGTAATAGGTGAGAAAAGCACTAAGAGATTTTTAATGTACGACTGGGTGTTGCGGCTTGCTTTAAGCAAGATCTTATTTAGTCAGAAACGAAGCAACTTGTTTCTAAGAAAATACGTCTCTGGATTTAACATATACTTTCCAAAACAATACCAATTTCAATGGCGGTACAGTCACTACAGTCGCGGGGCAGTAGTTCATTTTGTCAGGTAGATTCAACTTGATCTTGCAATCTAATTGAACGCAATACACGTTGTATATATGCTTTTTAGTGAAACCTTATATTTTTTTAAACACAGTCTGGACAGTCAAATTGATATTTCCTGCATGAATCCAGCAAGTTTAAAGGATTAAATATTTATTAAACTTATTGTAGAAGAAATTTACGTAGTTTTGTCTGATAACGTGATCACGTCTCTAAAAACATGTTAACTCAAAAAGTTAAAATATGAATTTAAAATGTTTCTCAGATAGCTAGAAAAAGAGGTTTTACACACAAGATATCCGTCAGATCGTTGCAGGTAGACGATCTCCGGGTTTGTTTGCTCGGCTTGCGCAAACAGAGGATGCTGGACTGGTTAGGTGTCAAGCTGGGTTTGTTACGTGCTTGCTATGTTTGAAGTTACCTTTGGATATTCAGAGATTAACAGTATTTTTAAGTAATTGTTTCGTATTTTAATATTATCTTAAACAATATATGTGTGTACCCAATTTTGTTGTTTCGTAGTTATTTTGTTTGGCTTTATCGACTAACGGCCGTTTTCAATATTCTATCTATCCCTTGTTTTGCTAACTAAAGTCAGGCAAATCTATCTATTTTCACTAACTTTAATTTGAATATACTATCGACAGATAGCCTTTGTTATGACTTTTGACAATCAAATTTCATTTAATCTGAGATTACAATCTATCCATAATCTTTGATACATTATATGAAAACGGCCGTAGAACACTAATATGAAAAATATATTACACCGCATGCACCTGGACTTCAATAGAATAAGATAGAACAAACTAACATTTTTTCTAAAGATTAAAGAAAGACACAACAAAATCCATTACACAAATCAATTACCATCAGGAATAGCGTAATTAATCATTAAAAAAACAATTTACGAGTTACAAAAATGGCTAACAAACATACTCATATTTTAATACAATAGCGCACTTTCTCATGAGAAACTTGAGTTTTCCCAGACAGAGACGTAATAAAAAAATGGTGTCTCGTGTGTTGTAACCTCATTGGTTTATAGCAAGCCCCTATATGTTTTATGTGGACAGGATAAAATAAAGCCGTTAAAATAAAAATAAATATTGCCTATATTTAACATGTTTCCAAACTACCATACGATATTTATATTCTATAGTTTATGGCACTAAAATAAATCAGCAGATGCTATAAATATGGTTTGAGAGTAGACAAAAACAAAAGCTTTTCTTTCATATTAATTAACTATATTTTTCCCAGTTCTTCTTTATTTATTATATTGGCTTCGCTTTCTTTCGTCCATATTGCGTAAGCTAATTCAAATGTACTCATATAGTTCTTACGATAGAACCGTATTATCAGATCCTATACCTGAAACTATTTCTACTGTCTGGGTCTTTATCTATCTATAGTATGTATGTATTTTATTATATACAAAAAAAGGATGTTTAAGTATGTCTATCTGTTATCTAGTTTCCATAGTACAACCTTTGCTTAGTTTGGGACTAGATAGCGTTGTGTTAAATGTCCCTTAATATTTATTTATTTACATTACATTAAAAATCTGATACATATAGGCAAGCATACTATGTGAATCATACGAATTTACTTGCATTTATTTTTTCTAAACATGCACATTCGATTAATGTGCTAATCGCCTCCATAAACGAAACCGACTCGATTCTATAAGGACCTTATAAGTCATGTGGACCCTTACCTCATAGATTTTAATGCTAAACTGTTTTGCCTTTTGGGGAACTGAATGCAGTTTTTATATTTCCTTACATAATATTTGAAATATGTTAGATTTGCGTTTAATTCACGATTTGGTTTGGCTTTTTGTAACACCTGTTCTAGGGAACTGAGAAAAACTTTCTAAAGGTATATTTTTTTCTTAAATTATAGGTTATGTAAAAATTCAATATAGTAACTATATAACATTAAATACTAATTATTATGAAGAAAATATTTGCGTGTTTGTAATATTTTCAGAAACAAAGCAATAGACAGATTTAAGAAATATTTCACCGATATAAAGTTGCATCTTTACCGAGTGACCTAGGCTAGACAACATGCTACGGGAGCGAAGCCGCGCGGAATCTAGTATACCTTTAAAACGTTTGTCAATCTGCCATTAACCGGATATTTTATCCTCCACTTATATTTATGACTTTAAAAAACTGTTTCAATCTGAAACCGAGACAACGAGGGTATTTTACGACAAAATGAAGCGGTACCGCATGCAAATTGCAGATGTAAAGTTTATTATATACTTCATTATCCTATAAAGATAAACCGAACTCTTCCATTAATCTTTCTTTATCTTTACGCTACCTATAGGGGGTTTATTTCTTTTTACGACGGGTTCTGATACTAAAAATAGCGGTCACTTGCACATTGATTTTATATTTTCTCGGTAAAATATTGTAACAAAGAGATGTGATATAGATTGCTCTTATAAAAGCATTTTTTTATTTTTTAAAGTTTCCTGCGAAGCTTCCCTTTGTGTTTTCGTTTTCGTGGATACAAGCTGATATTTTCATTTGATAAATTACTAGAATAAAAACTCAAGGAGCAAAAACAAAAATTATTAATTTTACAATCAGTATAGTTCCCGTTTGTTGGTCTTATTAAAGTGTTTTATCCTAGTATTAAAAAGTTTACCCAAAATATGCTTGTTGTTGGTGAAAAAAAAATACATAAAAAATTAAACTGTTAGTATCACTTTTAATTGATAAAAAAAATAAAAGAGCGAAATTCGATATTAAAACATCGACTGTATTATTAAACATCGGAAGATACCCATTTATATTACAACGATCACTGCGTTCCCCAGCACCGATGAGGATGCTCAACACAATACAATATAATGGCGGTCCTTTATTTTTTTTATTGATAGGGGCACAAGGACAGCCGCACATGGCCAATTTTGCACATATTGCCATGTATAAATAACTTTTTATAACATTTGTTAGTTTCTGTTGCGATGCACGCGTTTATTTGTATTGTTTAGTTAATGCAATATGACAATCTGTTGATTTATAAATAGAACGCGATTCATATAAAAAAAAAAACAAAATTTATTCTTGTCATAAACATTTTTTAATGTTTCAGAGTTAACATTAATTTTGAAACGGTTAATTCAAAATTGACTCAAAAAATACATTTTTAAAAAAATTCAGTGACAATTTTGTACACTAACAAATCGACGGGACCATAGACAATTGAGCGATCATTGCGATTGTTTTTAAATTGGTCGGCCATGTTTGTTCAACAAGCCACCGTTCGCTAAACGTCTCGATTTTTAAGCAGCAATTTATTTGCAATTATCAGTATGTTAATGTGTAACTGGGAATAAATGCCGTAACTAGCGGGTTCTTGCATACGAAATGTATGTAATTGTTATTTAAACAGCG
>LQNK01001237.1:169229-203124 GCA_001586405.1 Phoebis sennae
TCTGAATTGCTACTGTGGAGGATGTTAATAATAGCTTCCCGGACCGATCTCGGCCATGGTGCCCAATCTCAACAGAGACTAACCAGCTACACCCAGCTCGTGCAGCGCGAGCCGGGGAAGCCCCTGGGTAAGTACTGCCTCGTTGTTCTAGTGGTTACAGCTTGCATCTATCGCCGAATATAGTCGATCGACACTCATTGTTCTGTATAACACCTATTACTTACCTATATTCGCAAATAAAAATTTTGAATTTCAATTTGAATCTACAGATCGAGGGGTCTCGGGTTCGAACCCCGGGTGGGGCCAAAAAAAATGTTATTGGGATTTTTCTGACACAGAAATCTTAGTAACAGCCCTGAGTCTGGAAGTTGGCGGTGTTGGAACACCCCCGTGCCTCGGAGAGCACGTTAAGCCGTCGGTCCTGCGCCTGATCTCTCTCCGCGAGTGTCGGTCTGCCGTCCCATCGGGTTATGAGAGTGAAAGAAGATAGAGTGCACCTGTGTTCGCGCGTATACTTGTACACTATAATATCTCCTGCGCAGCTGGCTAGTCTCTGTTGAGATTGGCCACCATGGCCGAAATCGGTCAGAGGAACTGTTATGTATAGGTATACACACTTCCCCCGTGTAGCGACGGATTAGAATACGTGTGTCACCACCCCATTTTCTACTCCTGAGTGTCATAAGAGGATACAGACAGCAATTCGGCTACAAAACATCTTCAGAAATAAAAGAGTGACTTGCACAATTGGGCCAAGCTCGCACCCGTGTAAGTACCACTCCCCAGCAGAAGATCAGCGTGAAGCAGTATTGCTCTGAGTGCAATACGGTGAGCTGGTGCCCGGAGGCCTTTATTCCCATCCCATCCTTCTCCCTTCCTGTTCTAGGCCTCTCCCAATTTCCCATAATTAATTCTCTCTCCATCCCCTCCCCTTCAAGCCGGCAAAGCATCTGCGACACTTTGCTGTTGAAAATGTTCATGGTCAGTCACTTAACATCGGGTGAACCGCGCTTGCCTGCTATCATATAAAAAAACATACACTTATATACAAAAAGTCTACACAATAACATGAAACAAAGAGAAGACACCTGAGACAACAGATTACAAAATAACAAACCAAAAAGGAACGTTTTACACTAGTTGCAACGTATGTACAGTGTGTTTCGTAAGGCTTGTATTCCCATTCCATTCCTCTAGAACAGGATGGTTCTACTCCTCTCGTTATCCCCTAACCTTCCCCTTCCTTCACTTTCAATTTCACTATTTTACAACTTTTACGACCGGTTTGTTGTAATGAGTTGTTTTTCTTCAAATAAAAGTAATTCGCAAATTAAATAAAGTATAAATACTTTATTTAATTTGCGAATTACTTTCAAAATCTCACTTAAAAAGTGAGATTTTAAAATAGGTCACATTCACACTAGTCGTATATTTGACACATTTCAGTATCAGACGAAGAAGAGGACATTCCTTCAAGATGTTACCTGAAGAGACAAGCTCAGCTCATCATCGACACCAAGTGCCGCAGGAAAGGCTTCCGACCTCCTTACCCGAGGAGATAAATACCTACTTATATTACGCGTTTAAAATCCGTTAAAAAGTATTTTTATTCAGTACTATCTGATCCACGCGGCTATTTTCCCGTGGCATAATGTATAAAGTCTATGTTACACATGGGCAATGTAGCTTTCGAATGGTGAAAAATTTTTTATAATCGGTCCAGGAGTTTTTGAGCCTATTCATTACAACCAAACAAAGTTTTCCTCTTTATAATATAAGTGTAAACTAGCTGTGCCTTGCGATAAAATCTATTTCAAGTCCAAGTTTCAAACAATCTCGATATAAAATTTCATCCGAATTGGTTCAGTAGTGTAGGCGTAAAGAAAAGACAAACAGACAGAGATACTTTCGCATTTATAATATTATTAAGTAAGTAAGGAAATAAGGATCGTTAATACTCATGTTAAAATAAACACAAGAAAACACGAATTACTGATAAATAAATTTATAATTTATAACCATTATTGTGCATTGCGCGTTTTTTTTCTAGATGATACTATACTTATGTAAATTTTTCAAAATAAATAATATCTAGATGCAATCTTTTGCATCTTTTTTCCCAAGTAACTGCTTTTTCTATAGACATAAGATTATTGTTGTTATTAATAATATGTTCAAGAAATTAGAGATATCTGCATTACCTCATTAGTTAATAATTAAGGAATAAACGTCGTTTTGCAGTTTAATGTTTTTTCCTACCCTTCTCTTCCTAGTATAGTAGGAGAGGCCAAGAGTGGATTTGTGATTAACTCAGTGAATAAATAGGGTGAGAAACCTTATACCCTGTAAGTTGTATCGTACCAATACCTGCGAACATTAATAATAAATAATATATTATGTATGATATTTTATAGCCATGTAGCTAAAATCTTAACCATGATTTTCTGTATTCAAGTCAAGTAAGTCACAAAATACTCTCTTGGGCTCCCCAGCTATTAACACCATTTTTATTTATCTTTTCATTTCAGTTGTATCATTAGGAACCTCCTTTGTTTGTCATCATTTGTATTGTCATCATAACACGACAATCTTGCGTCACATTGTCAAAAGCAATCAAAATATTTACAGCAATTTATAACATTTACATTAATTTTTAGTTTTTACAACAAATTAGGTTATAATCATGTTTTGTCCACACAAAAACTCATATTTACAATTGGTATGTGCCATGAATCCGCGGGTTTTGAATAAGGCCGTCGACCAAGCTATGGAGAGGAAACAATTTGATCCACACACAGGTAAATTTAAATAAATAAATATTCCTGGACATTTAATACAACGCCATCTAGTCCCAAACTAAGCAAAGCTTGTACTATAGATAACTGATAGACATACTTAAACCGTTTATGTAAATACATTCATACTATAGGTACATAAACACCCAGACAGTAGGAAATTATAATGTTCATCACATCATAATTTTCTGCTCGTGGGGATCGAACCCACACTCTCCGGCGCAATAGACCAATGGTGAACCACTGCGCCAAACGGGTCAATTCATTCATAATTTCATTACCTAGTTTGTTTTTAGAATAATCATGTTGCACACACCAGCACTATGACAGATTATAATAAAAAGCAGATGTAGTGTGGCCGAAGACTCGAGTGACGCCGAAAAGCAAATACAAATTTCGAAAGCAAATACAAAAATATTCGTCTAGTTAGACACAACACGTCACGAGGACTTCGTGATTATCAAACTCGAGTCTTCGGAACACTCCATATGCCTTTTGTTCTCTAATCTATGAGCGCTACGTACAAATATATCTTAGTTTCTATCCGTCATGGTAAGGATATCCATGCTTGATAGAGGGAATAAGTATTTGTCATTAAACATTTATTTCCATACCGTTCTTATACTTAAAAAGAAATAAATAACTGGGACATTTAACACTACGCCATCTAGTTCCAAACTAAGCAAAGCTTGTACTATGAATAATAGATAACTGATAGACACACATATTCATACATTTTTGTAAACACATACATACTAAAGATCAGGGATGGCGAACCTTTTTGCATTAACGTGCCATTTCTTGTAAATAAATGTTTCATTTGGTTACACGTGCCAAAATTTTGACTCTCTGATTTTTGGGAAAATATTAATTGTATTTAATTAATATTTTCCCAAAAATCAGACAGTCAAGATCGAGAATACAGTATGATAGAAAGGTAGCGTAAGAAAAAATGCCAAATAATTGTTTAATATTTAATTTTGTGTTAGGTAACGTGCCCAAAATATTGTGTTGCGTGCCATCTTTGGCACGCGTGCTATAGATAGATAAACATCCATGCTATAAAAAATACAATGTTCATCACATCATAATTTTTTCCTCGTGGGGATCGAAACCACACCCTTCGTTGCCATAGACCATTGCCACATCCACTGCGCCAATCGGAGCGTCTCAAAATATCAATTAATACACTTTTGGATAGTGTTAGGTTTTACCAGGGATAATTTTGCTCGTTTTCAAATCTATAAGTTAGTTTTCAATAGGTAACAGCTACAATAAATGAAGTATTTTCTTGTGTTTGTTTATAATAAACCGCGTTTAAAATCCTTTAAAAAGTATTTTATTTAATATGACTAATGAAAATAAATCATTTGATAATACTACTGTTAACGATTCAACCACAGAAAGACCACCAGCTCAGCGCCTAGTATCCATGCAACCGTCCCTCTACGCTCCACACGTTGATGTGACGCGAGCTCGCCTTGGCTTTGGGCGGAATGGGCTCCGTCTGATCAATCGGGATCTGCACTCGCCAGATCATCTGGTACAGCTGCAGGCGCTGCATAGTGTGCTCGATCAGGTACGGATACGGAAGAGATATTAATGTAACATTAATAATTATATCTACGGAATATAGTACAACATTAAGAATCATATTTACTGTGAAGGTAGATGATAAAAAGTAGTGGTGGCAAATGGTATAAAAGATTGGTGTCGCTAAAAAACTACCCACCGTGAGAATGTCTGACGCATAACCCACTTAAACGTAAAGAACTCTGCTGAATTCGCCGCTAGAGGCGCTAGTGTAGCGTGAGGTCTCATTTACTGCTGGTTATGGGCGGGCTGCACGGTTTTATTTGTTTTAGACTACTTGCTGCTAACTGCTGCTTTTAGACAGTTTTATCATTCAGAAACTTGTCCTCCTTTTTTTTCGAACAAAATGGAATTGCACAATACTCTGGCAAGCTCGATATATTAATTATTATTTGAAAACTTTGTTTTAACGCTAAACTTTAAACCAAACTTTGAAAGCAATATTTCAGCTCAGATCAGGACTCACTCGCCAGTGGCGCCAACTGGTGAGCACAAAACGGTAGCCCTCATCGGGGACATTTTAGTTTGGTCCAATACAAATATTTCCTGGTTATTAAAACCACCTTCTTATCATTTTGTTTCACTGTTTCCAGGTACAAATAACAGAAAACGCAATATTTCTAATAAACATACACTTGGTTTACCGGTTAATAGACTTGATGCGTAACGAAGACCCAGTCATCAGAGAGAAGGTTTGCATGATTCTCACCACGTTAGCCACTTACCGCCAAGGGAGGTTGAGGATCATGACGCGACCGAGAATCATCAAGAACTTAATGTGGCTGATCTTACGAGATCGGAAAGAAATACGATACGTAGCCGCAAATGTGTTGAAAACTTTGACAGAACATAGATGCTCTTTACCACTGATTTTGGAACACCATAGTATTATAGAAGACTTACTACGCACGGTGGTAAATGACCACAAAGGCATTGTAGCGTTCCATTTAAAGACACTAACCAATCTCGCCGATTGGGACCCAGAGAGACCATTAAAAGCGAATGCCTTTCAAATCATGATGAAGCTATTTGAGGACGATGATCCAAAAATCATTTGTGGAGCTATGGAGTGTATGACGCAGCTCTGTAAGCATGAAGTTGGCAAAACTTTGGCCGATACATACGATCTGACGTTTGTTCTGCGGCCTTACTTGGTCCACTCCTCAGCTGAGGTTAGAATCAGTGCAGTGGCTTTAATGGGCTACACGACGCTGACAACGCGGTCAAAATGGCGCGCAAAAGAGGTCTGCGAAGATTTGACCAAAGTGCTTGTTAATCTGTGCTCCAAGTCGAACAAGCCGTTGCTTCAACTGTCCGCTATGCAGGTGTTGATCAACTTATGCGATTGTCCCGATGTAAGGAATCACATGAAGTGGCACTGGGAGAAGAGAATCAAACAGATTCGTATCAGGACTCACGAAGAATGGGATGGGACTACGGAAACCTCTAGCTACGGCTTGGAAACTGGACACAATTATCGAACTATGTGTATAGAAAGAGTTGAAACTATCAAAAACGATTTTGGAGACAACGCCGAAATTGTCAACGTGCATAGTTATTTACGACGAGTCCACGAAGTTAAGGAGCGCTTGCTTTACGCGATCAATTGGAAATCTTATAAACATTGAAATGAAACAACAATCAATTTGGAAGCATTTATATGAATAAACTACATTACATCACACTGAGTTATTTGGTAATTGAATGCGATATTTGTGCCTACGGTGGCCTTAAAGCTATAATCAGTCATAATTATACTAAGAGAGTAGGGTTTCGATGCTCTAAACAATTTAATGATATTCGATATAAATGCTTGTTTACAATGTAACATACACTTCACTGAGTATACAAGCATTTAATACAACTATTTTTTATTAGAAATTGTACCTACTTCAAATTTAGCACATGACCGTGGTATTTTCATAATATACACCAAAATGTTTAATCAATATCAATCAAATTAATTTATTCAATGAAACTGTACTCCTGAATAGTGAGGGCTTAAAATTATTTACACTTCAATGAATTATAATTGAAAAAACAGATTTCAATTATAATAGCAAAATGTTTTATCTTATAAAAAATTATATAAACATACAATTTAAATAAGATGAATTAATCTAAAGAATATTGAACACAAAAATAAACTTCTACTTTCGTATACACTGAAAAAAATATTCGTTCCATTAAATACAATAATATTGCATGTAAATAAAAATTAAATCTATTCATTGGTTACATATCATATACTATTTATTTGTGCGTACATAACACAAACTACAGTACCAGATCTATAGAAGTATAATTTTATGATTATTGGATACATTTAAGTACTTTACATATATTTTGAACTACCCTCTCTGATAATTATATTGCGCTTCCAAAACCTTCATATATCAAAAGCTTCGATCCTGTACTAAATTTATACATCAAATTTTTACACATAATCTCACTTTTTCCACCATTTACTCGGTCCATACGTAAATTCGCTACAACATATTTACAAGAACTTTTAAAAGAGTTTTTTGGAAATTACTTAAATATGCGTTGACATATTAAGATAATTATTTAAGATACAATATCATCAAACAATTTTAATATTCGTGAATATACATTAAAACAGTAACATATGGCACATATCTTTAGATATATGTATGTTTCAGCCATTTATTAATTTAGCCTCAAGTTTTTGAGTCTAAAATAGCCTCATAATCATATTCCTAAAATGATATAAGTGAGCATTTCACAGACATTATAAATCTGCCTGTTATTGTCCTTTTCAGGAAGTTATCAGTATTCTCATGCAAGACAACAAATATTTATTTACAAATCAATATCATGTAATACATATCACATTGGAATTTCAACTAGTTTCACAAGCAAAATATACAGCGTAATACCTCCAATTACATTCATCACAGGATACTTTGGAATATCGGATTTTAATATAATAAATAATGTAAGTTACAAATGGTTATATTTATCTATAAACTTTATATTTACACTGCAAATATAAGGGGCTTATATTTGCAGTGCATTAGCACAGTTTTATACTTTCTACAATTTGGCAGTAAGCCTAAATGTAATTCTTTCGAATTTCGACGAATTTCCTATTACAGACAAAAACTTTATCGTCAAACCTCAATCCCGAACATTTTTCTATTGCACCAACATAAATGTATGAGAAACATACACAATTTATTACTACTATACATTAAATAATTTATACTTTGCCAACATGCGGGATTCACCCTTTGACTGTATCAACATAGGCCAATTGACCTATAATATTGCAATTAAACGTCAAATATGATAAACACACAAACAATTTACACAAGTGCTTTACCCTTTTTCACAAACAATTTAACGTCGTCACATTTAAGTGATGCAATCATTTCCAACCAATATATTATGTAAATTTGACTACAGCACTACAACATAACAGTAGTTAACCATTTTATCACTTCTTACGTTTTTGGCAATATTTTTTATCAAACAATTTGACAGCTGCCAACATAAGGGCATTTACCACCACTGACCACAACTAACATTTTGGCAACATAGGGTATTGCAACTAACATTCGGGTAATTTTACCGACAATAACGCAATTAACACCTGCCAGCAACGGTATTAACCACAACTTACATTTTGGCAACATACCCTATTTCCACTAACTTTCGGGCAATTTCACCATCAGAGCACTTTATCACTAACACTTTGGCACGTTCCACTCAATCGGTGTCCTTTTCACTCTGCACGTACTTATACAAGGCTTTGCACAGATCGTGCAGGTTCGTGTCTCATCTGGCGCCTCTCTTGTTGAGAGGGTCGTACAGCTCGGCCTCAGAGTCGATCTCGTCCTCGGAGAGGGAGAGGGAGCCCCCCACTCGACGGGTGCGAAGACCTTCCTATAATTGTTAATTGGATTATTATTACTGTAGCATTGTATGGAATAGATATAAGTGTAAATAAGAAGCCATGGCGATCGATTTAAAACATCTCATGCTCGGTTTCTGAGTCACTTTAATGCTAGTTTATCTATTTGATAGCGCTAAATGTTCAGTAACTATGACCATTTCGTTTCTGCAATCTAAATTTTGTCTGACAGTTAACTTTAATCTATAAGTTTTGCCAATTTCACTAAAATACTCAGAAACCAGGCATAAATTAAGCTTGTCAATTATGTTCCATATTGAAAATGCTTAGAAGTACATAGTGTATTTCTATTAAAATATTCACTATGTATGACAAAGGTAAACCTTAAAATAAATAATATTTCTACTAAAGCTCTTTTTAAAAGCCATACTATTGATGCGAATATGATTTAAAAAGTTTGCTTGTGTAAAATGTCAGGTTCAAAAGTACCAAAGTGAACCTATTAGAGAAGGTCCAATTATATTATAGCCAACTATGTTGCCAGTGATTATAACCAAGAAAAATGATAACTTTAGTTAAGGGTGATAATTTCTAGAAGCATTAGAGGCTCAGTTATTACTATTGTGTAAAGTTATTAAACAAATTGTAATTGAAGTAATGATGTTCAAAGAAGTTTAGAATGAATGAAAAGTATGTACATCAAAATAAACACAATTTAAAATATCAATAACCCTATGACAGGCTTAAAAAGTGCAACAACATGATTAATTTATAAAGCCCTATATTAGCGACATTATTTTTTGCGAAAATAACTTCAAAAAGAAAACTTTTTAAATAAATCTACAGAGAGTATTATATGTCAACCATCATTAACTAAGAACAAGCTTGAAAAAAGTAGATAATCCTAGTTATTATCGCAAACACCCCTCCACCGCAGTGCCAGCCACCAGTGCCCAAACTTAAAAAAAATAAAAATAAAAAAAGTTCTACACCCAAACTACGGCGTGCTTCAATATTTGCCCACCAATTCCGTGTCGCTGATCCACGCCGCCCCATCCTCTACACTTGATGCCATCTACGTAACACGTCACATATTAATTTAATTACTTCAATATAATACGTAATATGAATTTATATCTATAATGAATATTACATCTCTATAAAAGTGAGTTACCAGATCGGTTTCTAATATTACGCAAATTCAACTAATTAACATTCTAATTTTACTTCAAAAACATTTGAAAATACAGCTGTGACAAAAAATCTTATCAATAAATAACACCTTTTATATACAAATCTTATGTTTACTCTACTTTACTACAAGAATCTATAATGTCACAAATTTACTTTTCCTATCCTAGATCTACTTAAAATTCAATCATTACAACCTCAACCACAAAACAGTGTCCTTCCATGCTAAAGTGCAAACCACACAACTCAAGACGCTTGACAGTATGCTTGTTAGGCCACTTGTACAAACCTCAAGTAAAGTGCTATCCACACAACTGAGAGGCATGACTTTCAACATGTCAAACCTCAAGTATATAAAGTGCCACCCACACAACTCAAACGGCATGACGCAAGTCACTTGCACAAACCTCAAGTATGCCCGCGCTAGGCTCGGATGCGTATCCCTCGAAATGCCGCTGGTCGTCTTCGTAGTCTGATGATGAGGAGGACTCGTTGTCTATGTCCCTTGCCGTGCGAACGGAGCACACCATTTGGGCAAGGTCCGTGAATGTATAGCTGGAATTTGAAAGATGTTTTTTTTTTATTGAAGCGGTATTTAAATAGATAAAAATATGTTGTCTACATCCGTGAAAGCGTCTTAAAGGTTAAAGAATTAAAGGATGATTTTTAAGTAATCATATAACGGATGAAGCATGATCCAAGTATAATTATGTAAAAGTATTTTTGTTAAATTTGTTAAGAGAGGCCGTTGAAAAGAATAACTACTTAAGTGTTTCGCTAGTTTTTCTCGATTGAATAACCTTCCCGAACTGGCAGTATATTAAAAAAATGACAATTCAAAAAAGCTTTTGATTTCTGATTTGATTTGAAGGCTGTTTTTTCTTCTTAAGAGGCCACATTGTCGCCACACCCTATGGCCCTAGATCTTGACTCGTTCCTCCTCCAGACCGAATTTCGGTCACGGCGGCCAGTCTCAACAGAGATAAGCCAATTGCGCGGAAATATTATAGTGTACAAGTGTGTGCGCAAGTACATGTGCATTCTCTATTCCATTACTCTCATAACCCGATGGGACGGTAGACCGACCCGACCGGCTAGAGATCAGGCGCAGCACCGACGGCGACACGTGCTCTTCGAAGCACGGGGGTGTTCCAAAACCGCCAACTGTGTTACTGAGATTTCTATGACAACCTGCAGGGGGTCTAACGTTGCGAAAGAAATTTTAGGAATCCATGAAATGAAATGAGGTCCACTATAGTGGATCTACATACACTAAATCTGGTAAATAGGGGGTCAACCCAACACGGAAAAACCTGGTAAGGGGTCTACGCCACTAAAAAGTAGAACTCTGCACTAGACCAACGAGGCAGTGATGTATACTCACTCAGTGAGCGAAGGCTGCGCGTCGTGCCGCTTGCCCTCAGCTGCGGCGCCGCTCACTCCGCCGCCGCCGCCGCGCCGCTGCCCCTCGAAGTACGCGGTGCCGTGCCGGTAGCCCACTTCGCGGATCTCGTCGAAGGAGCCGAACTGCAGCGTCTTGTACGCGTCGATCGGCGGTCGAATGTACTCGCAGTAGTCGGACTTTTTCACTTCCTGGAATATATTTAAACAAACGTGAGAAAAAATAATAAAAAAATACGTTAAACACAGCTGAAGGCCCCAAAAAAGTCAAATACTTTTAGATAAAACATTTCTAAATCTAAAATCTATTTGTAATGTTCAACTAAATATTGCTCGATGCAACCGGTATAATAAGGTTCGGATCTGCCCGACACAGATCCAAGATGTCAAAGAATATAATACAAAATAAAATATATTGAAAACCGTATCATTAAGGACCCTTTGGCGTAACTCACAAAATGGCGTTATTGAAAAATAAACCCTACAAACAAAATGAATAAGCAACTTACCTCCAACTGGCGGTTGCATGACACATAAGCCAATCTACTCTGAATATCAGGAAGATTTGGCACTTTCACTGGACTTGTGAATGGATTCCATCTGAAATTTAAATATTTCACTTTCATATATCTGACTTACAGAACACAGTCCTTTAAAAATTGAGAAATTAACTCATTACCACGTTTACGACCCTAATACCAGATGTATTTAACCCAAAACAATAGATATATTTGTAAAATATAGGGAATTAAGTATAGAGGATTAGCAAAAAAACATCACCAGGATCAAATTTTTAATATTTTCACTACAAAAAAGCTATTATACCTTTTCCAAAGCAGCCACCACCCGGATAGGTCGTCGCCATAATTCGTAAGGTCGGTATCGTCCTGCGACCCGACGTCGATCGCCAGAATATGCTTGGCTCCCAGCGACCTCATCACGTCAGCTGGAATTGTTATAGAATATTCTAGCACATTCTTTTTACTGGACATTAATCAGGAATCTAATTCTTTAGACTATTCACTACTATCAGTTGATAATGAAATTTTATAAGCTTTATTTTTATAGGCAAAACTTTAAGGTTAATAAACGGTTGTCTGATGAGGGTATTACTTTTTAAGTTATTATTGATATAAGACGTCCTGTTTTTGTTTTTTTTTTGTTGTTTTTTTTTGTTTTTTTTTTTTTTTAATCTATGATGTTCTTCTATGCTGTTGTAGAGATAAATAAATGATTTTTCTTTCTTTCTTTCTTTCCTGTAGAAGATTATATTGATTGAAAAATTTCATAATGATACCGTTGGTACTTTTTTTTCATACATATAATTCCAAAAGGAGCATATGAAACTACCTCATTCCAACAAAACATTAAATAAACTTGAGTCAATCTCTTCAACATCTAGAATATATGGCAAAATATACTATCTTATTGAGAAATATTTTTTTAAACCATAATTTGCCAAACGCCCTTACCTGGCACATTATTAACATAGCATCCATCCAACAGCAGATGCCCGTCAATCGGATCGCAAATCGGCGGGAAGATGCCCGCGATGCTCATGGACGCCCTGCAGTATCTCCAAAGCATACCTGACATTCACACTCAACGGTACTCTTGTCTGGACCATCGACTACATAGTGGCGGATTTTGGTAGATTTCGGTCTTATGAAAGGTCAATTTTATATCCAGGAAATGTCATACTTTTGATACAAGTAAAGAAATTTAATAGCAATTTTATCACAAGGGACTAACAGGTAATTTTGGTACTATTATGATTGGAGTTTTGAGCTTCCTACCGATTTATACCGTCTTTCTTTTCTTATGAAAATTATCAGAAAATCTTTGTTCTTCCCAGGGAATACATCGAGTATTCCTTGGTGTGTCTAATAAGTTTACTATGGGGAAATTTTGTGTGTATAAGCTTCAATTATTTTTACCAGTCAGTCATAAAAATAACATGTCCATAAGTCAGGTATAAAAACGTCTAGTTTTAAAGTTCTTTGTTCTTTTTGTCTTTTTAGTTAACCTAATGGATAGATTTTTAGTTTAGTTTCCGTCTTAGCAGAAATATAGCTATGTTAAAAAAGGAAAAGTGATTCGAAAGTCAAATAGGTCCCAAGAATCCGCCACTATCCAAAACGTGGTGTTCCAAGATTTTCCTCGAAAATTCTCCAGACAACCGCCAGCGTCGCCACTTACCTTCGCGACCGAGTGTAAATATTAACAAGAACGCTGTTAGAGGTATCGCAGGCGAGGAAGGGTGCAGTGTTAAGTCATACCATATACCAATGAGCTACCGTACTAATGACGAATATTTACACTCAGCCTATCCTGAACGTGAGTCCTGACGGGGCATGACGGTAGGCGGAATACGCGGGCGTATAGCGGAGCGGATTTTTACAAATAATGTCAATTGTGTCACACGCGCACCCATTCACACTCCAGACAGTTCCTAATGCTAGGCGTTCACATATCAGTATCGTTCGCATTGACATTATTCATCATATATATTGAACTTTTGTGACATTTTATACAAAGATTATCACCATTCATCAATACGATACCTCCGATACGTACAGTCAGAAGCATATTTACGCCGCGTACGTGAGTAAGATATTATTGAACTCATCCTGGCGGCAGATATTTTTGCTAATCTGTCCATAGTCACATATTTATTAATTTATTTATTTATTTATAAAAAAGAACATTACAGTTATACAAGACCTTAGTAAAAAAACATGATATTATACATATATTTGCTTCTGACTGTGCTATGCCGATACGTGGACACCTAGCATTACGCGTCGTACATCCGTCGAAATGCGCCGCGTATTCCTCCCGCGCGGCACGCCCACTGGGGGGGGATCGCGTTCGGCGTTGTGATTGGTTTACCTGGGAGGTTGTTCACATAGCCGCCGTCCAATAGGAGGTGGCCGTCTACCGGGTCACAGAGGGGGGGCATGTAGCCGCTGAGCGACATCGACGCGCGAATGTAACGCCAGAGAGAACCTGCGACGCGCGACTTCTCTTAATTCACTAAACACTAATAACCTAACGACGCTCTCCCATAGTGCACAGAATGTGTAGAGTAAACACTATCCATGGAAAGGAAATAGTGGCGCGATATTCGAACACCGAAACCAAAAGGAGTTAGTTTGCACCTGGTTATTTACCAGTCAATTTATACAGTCTGTACAATAGTGTTAGGGTGCATATACAATAGATAATTTTCAGTCGCATCATAAATATAGGAAGATATAGTGTATAATGCTTTCATAGGGTTTTCTAGTCAAACAAAACTTGATCGATACTTACAAAATTTTAAAATGAATTCTTCGTTTGATCAATTAATTACACTGCTAAGAACATAATGACAAGAGATTCTCTATCTCTAAATTATATCTATTTATCTTTACATAAAATAATGTAAATATTTTCCGAATGCAATACAACACATAATAATGAATGAACACTTAGGTTTCATGCAAATAAATAAAATCACAATGACGATAATTATTCTAACTACGTCTACAGTGATCACAATGAATTAACAAAAATACTTGAAAAATGGGATAAAAGAACCACACTCATGCATGTACATGAAGAATAGATGGAGAATGATTTGCGAAGTCATAGAAATGTGGCACATTTAATCACACCCAACCCGACATTGTAAACGCACCGAATTTAGTTATAAAACTCCCGAAATGTTAAAAAAAACTCCCAAATTCGAAAGTGTTATTCGGTAAACCAATCACAAGCGTTCGGTTGAGTAGTGGCAACACCAAAAGCGAATGTCGGATCGTAATTACAATTAATAATTTCAAACAAAAATCTTGTAACACCAACTGATCATATCGTTTCTAGCGAATACACATCGACGGACACAAATGCAAGTGAGTGTGGTTGTTGGGGAAAATAATAAAATCACTGTAGCGGGAAACCAATAGCGAAAATAAAATATCGTCTTTAACGTAATGGGTTAAGGTTAATATTGCCTCGTCACCATAGATATTGATGATCTGTGGTGGCTAGACGGTCCGCATATATTTATCTCTGAAACCAACAAGCGTAGCGTTGACACGTGACAAAGCTTTACCGGTCGGCAGTTGTCAACAGAATATGTAATAAATAAAAACAACCATGCAGTATTTCGTATATTTTTATATGTTAGTAAAGTGCAAAATAAATAATAAAACATAAATCGTAACAATTTCCTGTCCATGAATGTGTCGTGTTAATTGTGCTAACAATATAACAGTTAGCTTTTTTGCGAATGAAAATGACAAAAATACAAAAAAAAATCTATTAATTTATTTGTTTTGAAAATATAACTTTCTTTCTTATATAAAAATGTGGATATCTTAAATATGTCCTTTCGTCATTTTCATAGATTTCATGTGAACACTTAATAAGAACGTGGTACACACACAGTGATGGGATAAATTATCTAGCCATTTATCATCAAGTTTCCTGATACCCACCTCCCACTGAAGATCGAATGTAGAAGCAATCTGAATTCATTTTGTTTAAAGCCTTTATAGTTTCATAAGTTTAAAATTTCTTGAATCAGATGTTTGTCTTTTAATTACTTTTCCCTTCTGTAGTTTTGCTTTTAAACTTTACCATGAATGTGCAAAACTTCACCAAAAAATTCAATATTTGTTTTTTTTTTTTCAATTTACTTGAAACATCTTCCAAACTCAAATTGTCATTTCCTTCTTTTTCTATATCTTTCTTACTTAAATTCAAACATCTTTCTCAATATCCTATTCTTAGTTATTTTCACTTAAATTCAAATTTTCTCAAAAAAAAAAAACTTGTCTATTCCTCCATACGCACCATGTCTATGCACCCTCATGCAACTGGAGCTGATATCGGTGGTGACGGTGAAGTACGGCAGCCAGAGGTCCTCGATGTGCACCTCGCCGAAGGTCGCCCTGATGGTCGCGTTGAACTGCTTGCCGGAGAACATGGACGTCGCCGGGTACGTCAGGTCCAGCAGCTGTTTGCCCCACTGGGTCATTCTCTGGAAAATAACATAGGGAAGAATAAGAAATGTCTTCTTTTAGAGCAATTCAAAGTAACCACAAAACAAATCGGGCGGCAAAAATTGGGGTGAGGCTGTGTCATACATTATGTGTATGTAAGTACGAGAATACGTAGCGTTTCCATGCGTGTATAAATTCTTTGACCCTTTAGCTATACAGCAATTTTTGACCGGACGATTGCAAGTTTGTATGTTAGTTTGAATAAATTGTCCGATTATAAATTGAGCATTATTTGTTCGATCTTGATTAAACTTCATAGGCGAATTGTGAACATGTTTAGACTAAATTAAATATCGAGTTCGAAGATGAGCGAAATCGGTGGAAAGGTTATGAAGTATTATTATTATGAAGGTAGGGGGGGATGAAATAGGTGAATGTCTAATATGGATATCTGGAGTATGGTTTATCCGATGTTGATAAAATTTTGTACGGACATAGTTTTAATAGAGAAAAATCTTGAATACAAATTTGATCAAAATCTATGGGGATAACGAAGATAAGGGGACAGGGGGTGAAATAGGTGATTTTTATAAATATAAAAATAGCCCAATGTGGTATCAGATAGATTTTTCGTCTCGATTTATACATTACAACGCGAGGTCTACCTCGGAGTCACGAATAGACATAGTTACGTCAAAGTAATGCACGCAGTAATCGAACCTGCGACCAGTCGCGCGCCTTCTGCGTGATGTTGGTGATGTTGCGGTCCATGCACCACAGCGCGCCCATGAACGCGCCGATGCTCACGCCGCCCACCATGTCGATCGGGATGCCGGCCTCCTGCACAAACACCGGTTTTATTTATTTTATTTTATTTGTTTTACAGAAAACTTACGGCTACAAATATACTACAATTTACATTTTTAGGTACAAATAATGCCAATTATAAATCTTCACATATAAAAACTATATTACCACAGTAATAAATTTGGTAGGCAGTACAATAGTCAAAAGAGCTCCAATTATTTAAGCGAAGAATTCTTTGCTTATAATGTTTTTAAGATTTGACAATGAAGTATAGAAAATGTTAATACCAGCCTTCTGGATTTGTTAATACTAGTGATCGCCTCGTGGTCAAAATTCGATCATAATAAATTTAAATTTAATTTATGTGTATGTCAGTACTCTATGACCACAGAGTGTGTATGCGTGTACAAATACTTGTGTATGTATGTGTGTGTGAAATGCATGGTAGTGTGTGATATGTTTTATTTATCGATTGAATGCACTTTATAAACATTTTTATTAAAAATTTAGCGTTCTGCACTTCTCCTACACATAAACTATAAGTGTGCCAAATATTATGCCTCTGCGTCCGCAATTTTCGTTAAAAGGAGTCGAAAGTTTTTGCATCACGTACTAATATAAAGATCTCTACACTTAAATTTTAACTATTTGTTCCGCGCGGCTTCGCTCCCGTAGCATAATGTCGTATAGCCTATGTTACTCGTGGATAATATAGCTTTCAAATGGTGAAAGAACTTTTAAAATCAATCCAGTAGTTTTTGAGCCGTTACAGCCAAACAAACAAACAAACAAAACAATGTTTTCCTCTTTATAATATTAGTGTAGATAAATAAAATAATTACCTGTATAGCGCGCACCATGCCCACGTGTGCGGCTCCGCGTGCTCCGCCTCCGCCGAGCACCAAACCCACTGACGTGCCGGTCAGCCAACGAGCTAACCGGCTGAAGTCGGAATGCACGCTGGCTTCTGACATCAGCACTTTGCTGTACAGTTCGCTCTGAAAAAAAAAATGTTTTCGTTTTTAATCTATTTTTTGCAGAGGCCATGAATATAAAAGTGATTAGGTACCAATAAAAATATGTGTCTCTCCTATAGAATTTTATTTTGAGAACGATAATGTTTGGTTGTCTATCGTGTTTGAATTGCAAAATATTGTAAAAATTTACACAGTTAACTAAGGATATTTTTAATATTTTTTTAATGTCTATATTGATCTTCACGAGCAGTTATGTTGCGGCTGACCCACGTGCGCATGTTCAGCCAGTGGCCTGTGCCGGGCGGCACTGGAACAGCTCCTGAGGGTCTACTCACGATGCGGTACTGGCTCTTGCGGGTGAACATCCTGTGCGGACAGCGCACGTGGTGGTGCTGGCTGACCCACGTGCGCATGTTCAGCCAGTGCACGGTGCCGGTCGGATTAGCTCCACCTTCGCGGTGAAGAAGCACCAGCTCCTTCTGGGTTCGGATCGCGAGACGTTCGATTTCCTTCTCGATCTGAAAAGGTATTTTCCATCTCATTATTATATATGCTTTATCAGTATGAATAGGAGGAAACTATTGAGTTTAACAGAATATCGGTCCTTCAAGCCGGCACTCAATAAAAGTACCAATCATCTTTCAACAGATAATTTATGTAATATCGCTTCAACACTTGCGTTCGTTACCCAAGAGACCTATCCGAAAAAAGTATCTCACGTTTGCACTGACAAGCTGACAACTTCAACACATCACCCATGAATATTTAATCGTTGAACAGACATACCTTCCCAATGCTCGGCTGCTTATCTCCCAACGCGACGATGAGGATACAATCAGCCTGTCGGATACACCGCTGTGTCCATTGCGTGAGACTGGGGTCGCATTGATAGAGGGCCACCTGGAAACCAATTAGTCGGGGAAATAAGTGGAGGTAGACACACAATTTTGGAAACACTCCTAAAGATAACTGTCATCTCGGTCACCCGTGACCACGCTTGTAGTAGAGTGCTCAAAACGTCGGGTTAATGATAATTTAAAATAATGTATACCGCGTTTAAAATCCTTTAAAATAATTTTATTTAATATGGAAAGTACTTGCGTTGTAATAATCACAAGAAAATACTAGTATACGGTCATTATTTTAAACACATTCAGTGCCAATCTCAATTTAGATAGACAAAAAAATATATTATAAAATGTAAAAAAATAAAATTCAAATACAAACATTTATTAGTTTTAGTGAGTTTTAGAGACATAATAGAATAAGTGATTTTTCAACGGCTTACTTTATGTTTGTCCTCCTGCTGCGCCAACCAAGAGCTGAGTCGATATTCGTTGTTGGGGTCCATGATTGTTAAGCCCAAGAGTTTTCTTATCACGTCCGATGTTAGACGCACAGTGGGACCTGAGAAAAACCAAATATCAAGTGTAAGATTTTAATTGTATTATGAGATAATGAGACGACTAGAATCTATGTTTTCTAGGGTTTACAAATAGACTTATTGGCGTCCAAGAGAGGTAAGTATTTATAGATGTTTCTAATTTTGTTTTTGCTTTCGTTTTGTAATTCTCAAGTATATTTGTGCCCGTGTATGACGAGGCACCATAGCCCTTTAACGTGTGAATCGATCTACATGAGGTTTTTTTTTAGTAAGCTTGTTTCCCTGGGGTAGTATTTTATACTAGTAAAAATGCATCAAAATAATATTTTTGTATAGCCTTTGTCACGTCGTCGCTGACGGGCACCACGGCCACGGTGGAGTTGTGCTGCAACGAGAGGCTGCAGCACTCCAGGAGTCTCTCACACAGCACTACACACCTATAGCACACAGCGAGTGGTACAGCTCGTACGTGAAGGCGGTGAGAGGCACGTCGTCGCTGACGGGCACCACGGCCACGGTGGAGAAGTTGTGCTGGGATGGACGAGATTCGATGGCTGCTGCGCCGCCCAAACCGGCCGTCGGCTTTTGCCATGAACCTAGGAATACATTAAAATTTATTAAAACATTAATCGTCTGAGAGCTGGGACTATTTTTCGGTTAGGTGTTTGAGACAAGCTGAAAACTTGTATGTGGCCCCTTCTCGTATACCCCTACATGCAAATCTACTCTCTCGTCTCGCTACTCACCAGCTAGACCTGTGCTGACCTGTGAGTAGCGAGACTTTTTTTTAGACTTGACTTGTCTTTTTGCCAAGCGAGCCGTACGGAATTCCCTGGATTCTAACTACCACATCAATCATTGGGTAAATCAAAAAAAAATGTAACCCCCATTAAATCCAAGACTCTTTTAAAATACTTATCACACTCAGTTTAAAACTTAAGCTGAAAATATACTCCTAAAATCCCAGGATCCCACTAAAAACGAAAATGTTTTTTCTGAAGTAATAAACTTTTCTAAAATCATTCTTTACTTACCCAAAATCCTATGCCCCAAAAGGTTGATGAGCCTCGTGACCACAACCGGGAATCGAAGTTTGATCGCGTTGAACAACCCCTCCGGCAACTTGGCCAGCTCAGAATCCCTGACCGCCATCACCGTGGTGCTTCTGCGGGTTTGCGTCACCATCTCCACCTAGGAAGGAAATTATTTTTATTTAAGTTCTGTTCCTCAAATTTTTTGTACAGTATTGTGAATATATATAAATAAGCAGTCAGTCTACTGCCGTTATATTTTATATATTTCTTATGATATAGAAATATATAATATAAAATATAATGTAGACTGTGATTTAAGTTATGTGTAGGGAAAGTACGGCGAAGACAGAAAAAGTGTTTTGTGTTACTTGTCAAGAAACTATATGAGAGTTTTCTTTTAATAAAATTACTTTTATTCTATTTCTGTTCTTTTATTCTGCTTTTCTGAAATTTATTAATGTGAAGAAATACAATTTTAAAACCTTAAAAATGAAATTAAAACTAGAACACGACTTCAGAGTGGATATCTAGCTAAGTAAGTGAGCTACCTAAGTTGACCCCTCCTTTTCCTTAAACCTGGCAATGTATCTGCGACACCTTGCTACAGGTAGTCACTTAACATCAGGCGAAGCACATTCTTCATTTAATTTTCATAAAAAAATTTTTTTTATGAGTGACAGGCAGGTATTTGACCACGAGCCCGCCTGATGGTAAGTAGTACTGTGGTCTAGGTGGCATCATACCTACCTGTAAGAAACCTATTCACTCTCGCCTGGAACAGATCCAGGTTGTAATTAGGAGGAAACACAGACGCAGGTAAGGCATTCCAGTCCTTGGCTGTTTTTAGATAAGATAAATCACTTAGCTACTCACTATGCCCACTAGGTCCCCTTTTCCATACTCTCCGACCAGTTCCTTCTTGCCGTTGGGGTGTGTGATGACAGACCGCAGACGACCACTGAGCACTATAAATGTGGAGCCTGACTCCTCATCTTGACGGTACACGGCTCGACCTGACTCCAAGAACACCTGCAATTTTATTTCGTATGTTACTTCTAAAGTTTTAATGTGTGACATACGACGTTATAATCGTGCGTCCACAAAATGTAGTACCACAGTTGTAGATTCCCTGATGAATGACACTGTTTTTGACATCACGGCGACATAGAAGAATTTCTTGGGTCGCATCGAGACGAAACGGTATAAATTAGAGATGAAACGGATATCCGGTAACTATTCTGTATCCGGCCTATCCGGCCCTATTATCACTATCCGGACGGATACCAGATAGTAGTGCACTATCCGGCCGGATACCGGATAATAAAATAAATAAATGTATATGTCAAAAGATGTTTCCCGCGACACCGTTCGCGCTGAATTCTTTACACCCTAAACTCGTCTATATCGCTCTTTTCTGTGGAAACACAAAATTTTCTAAAATTTTCTATATCGTTTTTCGTTGTCTAATCTATTTCTGTATCAAATTTCATCAAAATCGGTACTGTAGTTTAGGCGTGAAAGGCGTACAGACCGGCAGACAGAGTTACTTTCCAATTTATAATATGAGTAATTGATTATTTTACACAAAACAAATCTATATATATAATTAAACAGTAATCAAACCATTTCTGTACATTGAATATTTTTCCGAAAGAGTAATTGGTATGCAATATGTATGTGCAGTAGACACCAAAACCATGGATAGATTTTTATTCTGTTTGTCTGTTTGTATATTTGTTAATCACGTAAAAAGTACTAAGCAGAATTTGATAAAATTTCATACGCTGATAGAACAATATCAGGTGCAACTTATAGGCTATATTTGATTTGAAAAAAAATTGAGAATGGCTCACCATACCAGTAACCGTATGGTAAAAAAAATAAATCGCTAATGTATCATTAAATGAGGTGTCATTGGATAGGTCTTTAAAAATAAAATAGAGGTTGCTAAATATTTTTTTGGATAAAATAAATATTTTACGACATATACGCTGCCAAAGACGATATACGCTGCTAATACCTCGTGGCCGGGTGAGATTTGGGTTTAGTTGCGGATATGCAATATAATCCATGTGTAAGATATTCCACGGATCTCCTCGAAAATCAACAGGATAAGCTCTGTGGTTAAGGTTTAATGATGCATATACCCATTAAACTCTAACTCTGATACTGAATTGTGACTAGATAATGTGATTACTCTTCACAGGTCACTAAAAAGGGAAAAATAATAGCGTTTTGCAAAAACATAGAACCGACTTCCTCACTCTAAAAAGTAGAAAATAACTTTTATTCTTTTTTTGTTAAATTGAAATAGATACAAGCACTGACTTTGTATAGATTGAAACAAAAATAAAGATTAATTTCTACTTTTTAGAGTGATGAAGTATGTTCTTTTTTTTGCCACAAATTATTATTTGTATATGAATAATGGCAGAAATTGTCGCGCGCGCATATATTCAAATCAACTTGTAACGCTATAAGCGTCCGAATATCCGGCCACCGGATATCCGGCTATCCGGCCGTGTAGCTAGCCGGATATCCGATATCCTGTATCCGGCCAAACCACTATCCGTTTCATCCCTAGTATAAATGAAAAAAAAAGTTATTAAAGGATTTTTAGAAAAGTACACTTTACAGCGAGCGTGGTCACGGGTGACTGGTCACGCTGTCAAGTGTTCGAAACGTCGGTTAATAATAATGTAAAATAATGCATACCAAAACCGCGTTTAAAAGTATTTATTAAAATCCTTTAAAATGTATTTTTATGCAATATGGAAAGTACTCGCATTAAAACACACAAGGAAATATAAACGGTATAAAATATAAATGTTATGAGTAACATCTCACCCAGTCCAACGCAAAGTCCACTTGTCTCACAAACGGAGACAGTCTCCTGACCACAGTATTTGCTATATGCAGTACTACAGACGGACGCTCCCTCATAATGCTGTACACTGTGGTTTTCGACAGCAGGCCGATACGGGAGAAATGCTTAGCGCGAATTGAGAAGAAGCTAGGTTCGCCGGTTAGCACGGCCAGACCACCTTCCACTTCGCCTGGAATTAATGTTTACTATGAAAATTCCATATATCCATATACCTACTGAAAAATTTTTTGATTTAAAATTTTTAGCAGTTTCAGGTTTTTGAGAATTAGCACTTTTTCTGATTTTTAGTATTTTGTATTTAATTTTGCTTGATACCTTTAGGTTAATTGTTGATGAATTCATGCTTTTATTTAAAAAGTCATGTAAGTCATTTCAACTTTTAATGTAGCAGTCTATTATGTACATATATAGTTTTTCACGAATTCAATTTAACTAGACTTGAATGTTAACATAGCAATCTAAAAAGCATAGTTTATATATATAACTTTTATAACATAAAAATAATGCCTTCATCCCTAAACACTTTCATTATATCACCAATCACATTTACCTGGATAAGCCGTAAACATGTGCACCTCCCCCTCCCCCTCGGCGACCTTCTGCGACACCATCAGCGCTCCGGACAACAGGTACACCAGAGCCACGTCCTAGAATAAAACACCCACTTAATATACAAAATGGATAGAATCATAGAAAATTCTAGAATATAATTTACAATGAGTTCTCAACGGTTACATGTTGTAGAACAACCCTGGATAACCTAGAGCCTTTTCCATGAAACTGCCTAAAATAATATTTAAAAGATTCATCATCATTCAATGTATATATGTGTTTTTATTTACAAACGAAACTTTTTTTTAATTTTCAATAGAAGAAGAAAAGATGCTAGGCATTACATTGGCAAAATGCATCTATGGCATGATGGTCACTAATTAATAAAACCAACCAACCAAAGAGAGTAAGTACGATGGTAAATATAAAGAAAAAGAAAATCATCACTATTTTGGATTCCTTTGAAAATACAGACTTGTATACATTCGCAACACGACAAGCAAAGTAACTCATTTTCAAGGTATATTAATCCACAACAATGCATTATTTTGAATGTCATTAAAAAGATGAAAAATAATAGTACTTTAATCTATCTAATCAAACTCTTAGTAACAAAACGATTTCATGTTTTTGGCATATGAGTGACGTCATACCATGATTGCGTTCATAATGTTTAATGTTTTTTTTCTTTGCACATATGTATGAAAGATAATGTAAAATGTGATTCACATATAACGTCCATTCGTATATTCATAATTAATAGCTACCTGGACTATTTCTGGCTCACCGGGAATATTATAATAGAGCTTAGGAAAATCAAAACAATCAGTTTATTATTTATCATCCAGCATTATTTTGGGGAATATTAACATAATATAAATTAAGTATTAGCACTTGTTTTTTTAGTTTGTGTCTTTATTTAGCAACAATCATGTGCTATTAAGCATTCACTTTGGTGCAATACATGTCAAACAGTATTTCATAAATAATATTTTGGACTATTTTTATTGATTAATGCCTGTAATTTATTTTTTACACAGGTACGTTGTGGCAATGGACCACATGGTTTAAAAAAATTAATAACTACAAAAAATTAGAATATCCCATTGATTGCATTTTTTTATGGTATAAGGAAGGGCACACGAGCTGGCGAGTCACCTGGTGTTAAGTGATCAACGCCGCCCATAAACGCCCACAAGTTACGAGGACTCGTGGGTGCGATGCCGGCCTTTAAGGTATGAGTACGCTCGTTTCTTGAAGGTGCCCAAGTCGTATCCGTTTGCATTCACAGACCCACACAGTATCTCGCCGGTTCCCATGGAATTTTCAAAGAAAAACATATCCCACGTCCCTTCTCGGTTTAAAATAATCTCTGTGCAAAATTTCGTCCAAAATTGGTTCAGTAGTTAGGTATGAGGAGACAGACAAAGAGAGTTACTTTCGCATTAATAATATTAAAGTATATAAGTGTGGATTAATAGTAATAATTGATGACAATGCTCACCTTGTGACTCTCCTCTTTCATGATGAACGTCCCGGCAGGTAGATCCCGCACTTGCACGTTACCTTGCAACAGCTGATCGTTCTCCAGTCCCAATTCTTTTACAAATGCATCTGTTGCTATTGTTATCAGGGCCTGAAATGTATTTTTTTAATGAGATAAAGGAAAAGGTACAGCATGGGCGTATTATAAAAAAGTTTTCTTTTTATTTACAAAAATATAAAGGAACAGACAGCCTAGATTTTTTTCCACTTAGATAAATATCACATATTATATATTTATACACCCGATATCTTTTCTTAGTTATTATTTATTGAAAAGTAAATTAAAATTTGCTTTTTATAAGCTCCTTTAAAACGCCAGATACATATTTTTGAATTACCTATAATAACATATCAAAATCCTAATGTGATGTGTATAAGGGCAACCTTATAATTCTATAGTTCTTCTGTTTTTTCTAGCATCACGGAACTTGGCAAAAAATGTAAATTTTGCTGAGAAAATGATGACAAATTAATAACTAAACGAACATACCTGCTCATCAAGATTGTCGGTATTGTGTTTCTTGAACGATGATCCTTCCTTTGGCCTTTGGAATGATGAAGTTGGCTGCACGTCCGGTTGTTGCTGTTAAAATAAAATTACGATTGCTTTCCATTATAATTTGGTTGTCTTTTCAAATAATTGTAATAGTCTTCCTTATTTTCTATACTGCTTGAAATTTGTATAGTTTTCCTACGCCAAATTTATACAAAAATTAAAAATAAACAATTTTCTCAAATTTTAAACAAATTTTAGATTTAATTTATATTTAACGTTCAACATTATGGGTAGTACGGCAAGCAGTTTATTTAAGAAAAAATTGCGTACGTAATATAAAGCTTATAGACACAATCACACAAGAAAGTCATATTAGTCAACTCATACCTGAGGCGTGTAGAAAATACATATAAGCCCGGTTCCTATAAACGACGAAACGTCATAGTATAACAGGTACGAATCGTTTCCAATAACGAGCGGTTGCAATTAACCAAGTTTTGGTAGTCATGATAACGCCACGTTTATTATAGACTAGCTGCGCCCCAGGGCTTCGCTCTCGTGGGAATATCGGGATGACATACTATAGTCTATTACCTTCCTCGATAAATGGGCTATCTAACACTAAAAAAAAATTTCGAATCGGACCAGTAGTTCTTGAGATTAACGCGTTCAAGCAAACGAACTCTTCAGCTTTATAATATAAGTATAGATACGCTTTCATAACGCTTCCGTAAGCAAAACGACTTGTTTTATTTTCATAGTAACTTGGCATAATTGAATTCATACCTGCGGTGTATTAGAAGTGACATCGGGCATCATATCCGGCCTCGTCTTCCGACCCTGGATGTGTATGGGGGAGGAGGTCGCCATGCTCGCGTCTTGCTGTTAAGTGGATGGTGCGTGTTATACACACAATGGATACACCATACATACATTCAAAAATTTATGTACACACTCAGAATTAACGATTTTGTATGAAATTCTAGTTTATAGTGTATTATTAATAATATCAAGAAATATTAAAGGATAGATTAAGTATGTATATTTCTTTCATTGTTATGTATATATGAAGGTATATCTAATAAAAATATTACTTCTTCTTTTAGTTAATGACACCACCCGATATCAGGAATTCGCCAATGTCCAGTATATTTGGCAGAGTCATAAAAATATTTATACATTCCTTTACAGATAAGACTAATCATAAAATTTCAGTTAACTCAAAGAAAAACACTTCATAAATGCTCTGGATTTAATTTATATACTATAGAATTTATATATTAAAAATCATTTTCTTTTAAGCATTGTTATACCACATTTGATGAGGCATGGATTTGTATTCTGTCACATCAGAACCATTTTAAAGCCAATATCTTTTTAATAATTTTATTTAATTTCTTAACACATACATCACACACAATTCAGAATTATCATGCAAAATCCAAATGCACTCAAACACTTAAAATAATCGTAATATTTTAAATTCAATTTATTTTTTTTTCTATTTTTAAAAATAACGTTAATTTCGTCAATTTTTACATAACATATTGCAACTGAACTACCCTCATTATGTTGAAAAATAATGAGGGTAGTTGTTAACTCACGTGTTCAGCGAGGTTCCTCTCGCTGTGGTGCGGGGAGTGCATGGTGGTGCCGGCGTCCACCACCGTCTTCACCTTCCCGGGGGAGGACACCACGGTGGTGGGGCGGCGTTTGTCTCGACCCTGGGGTGACAATTAAAAAAAAATTGTGAACTTTACACAAACAATAACAACAGTCTTTTCATCCACTCATACTGCTATGAAACATTATGGCAACCCCACATTCTCTTTACACAAAAAAGAGATTTAATGTGATATATGTACATAAAAAACTGAAATTTCAAAATATGGCAGCCACATTAAAAATAGTCTCCTCATAGTCTAATTAATAAAGGTATTAAAAAACCCAATTACGGTTTAATACAGGACTTTAATTTCTTGAAAGGTAACATTACTATAACACGCCAAGAAAACTTTAAATTACTACTAAGAATCCTTACTTCGGCACTAATATAAAATCCGATTCGGATGAAATTTTGCACAGAGATTCCTTACTTATAAGATATAGTACTTAACTTATAAGAAATAGTTTAAGCACAAAACTTACAGGATTAACCAATTCAGCGCTCAGGCCTAGATACTGATGTAGTGCTGTGAATGTGACCCTTTGAAGACGCACCATGATAATCTTGAAAAATTATTAAAATAATACATTATATACATAAATTAATACCCTACATCATAGTTTCACAAAATTTGCGTCGCAGGAACTATACAGGGGAGTCGCGAGGATTTTAATGCATCCCGATTATTTTGTCCCCTTATTCTATTTGAAACTTAGAACACACCCCCGGCTGACACTAAACATATAACTAAAGTCATAAGTGCGTCGCGGATCGAAGAAGATCGAAGAGATTAGGAACCCCTGCCCTAGATTTTAAAATATATACATATTAATTGTTGCTAATCATTAAAGAACTCAATGTCAGCAACATATCTCAAAGCGTTAAAACTATGCTTATCCTACTACTATTATAAAGGCGAAAGTTTGTAAGTATAGATGTATGAATGTTTGTTACTCTTTCACGCAAAAACTACTGCACCGATTATGATGAAACTTGGTATACATACAGGTAAGGGTTCAGAATAACATATAGGCTACTTTTAATCCCGGAGTTGCCACGGGATCAGACGTTACGCGGGTGAAACCGCGGGGCGCGGCTAGTTAATAATAAACAAATCATGTTATGAAAATGGATTACAACGTCTACCTCTCTTATAGTCTTTATTTATAAAATTGTATATTTATAATGTAATTGAATTATTTAAACTTACCTGAATAACTCGAACAAATATATCAGGGTACTCTTTGAAGACCTCTTGGAACGCCCTCATTGGAAGTTTGATGACTTGCGAGTCTTCTAGGGCCTTTGCGTTCACGGTTTTGTACGGTTGGGAGTGGCCCTGGAAACCATCATTTTTTTACGATATATACATAAAAATACAAGAAAATAAATATTAGGAAAAAACAATTGTTTACTAATAAAAAAAAAATCGACTTTTTTTTAACTTAAATCTTAACTGAATGTAAATTTTACGTATCAGACATTGGTAGTCAGTTGTAACTGTCAAAACATTGACAATGGCCATTTGTGAAAATTAACATAAAACTTACATTTATTTAAATGTTTGTCCTGTGTACCATATATGCTTCTTGTGTTATTGTTTTATTTTTAATATATTTCTTATTATGCACGGTATGTGAAATGAATAAATGTTTCTTCCTTTCTTAAATTATTTCAAGTCACATAACTGTACGGCATTGAGAGTCAGAAAAAGAATAGGGGAACCCTACTAATATAATAAGTGTGAAAGTTTAGATGTTTGAATTTCAATTTGCATGATTTATGAAATTTCATTCACAGATAATCTACTATCTGTATTAGGCGACAGGATACTTTCTGAATTTAACGCGAGTAGAGCCACGGGCAGAAGCTAATCAAATACGTACCGTCAACACATCAGTGAAGCTGAGCAACGAGGTGACACTTTCCCCGGCGCGCACTATCTTCAGTGACAGACTGCTGCCGTCCTGGTTCGTGATGTACACGTTGACGCGCCCGTTCTGTACTACGTACACGTTCTCGTCCGTGTCACCTGCGAAAAAAAATAACTTTATTTCTTCAAGTAAAATACACAATTATAGGTAACAATAGAATTGTTTGTAACTTAAAGTATTTGCATTGTAGTGATGGGTTATCAAAATCTTATGAGGTAAAATTTTTTAAGCAATTTCAATTTTCTCTAAGGATAAAACAGGACTATATGTAGGACTTTCGTATCCAAATAGTTAAGCGAGAACGCATTATTAAGGCGCTGCTGTTCAACTGGCTTACTGTCTCATGTCTGTCTATCTGTTTATCTATCTGGCGTCGCTATCTTTCTAACAGTTTATTGGGTTCTCGTATCTAAAGACTTGAGCTGGACTGTATTACTAAGACTTCGCTGTCCGTATGTATCCATCTGTCTGTCTATCCGTTTGTCTGTTTGTCTGCCTATCTGTCCGTTATCATCTGTCTATCTATCCATCTGTCTGTTTATCTATCTATCTGTTTATATGTCTGTCTGTCTATCTGTCTATCTGTTTATACGTCCGTCTGTCTATCTGTCTATCTGCCTATCTGTCCGTTTATCCATCTATCTGTCTATCCCTCTGGCTGCCTAATTGTCTTATTGTCTATCTATCTGTCCATCTACATATATGTTTACTCACCGACTTTAAACAAAAACGATCCAGCCGGCAGGTTCAGGATCTCTGTATGCTTGCACAGCATGAGGAACACCGGCTTCTCGAAGTGGCCGAACACCCTGATGCTGTGCAGCATGTACAGCGCGTCGGGGGGCACGCGGTCGTCGCTGGTGAGGTCCTCCTCCAGGTACTCTGCGGGCGGTTCTAACACCTGGAAGGAGAAAGGTTTTGTGGTATTGTGCCTCAGTAAACAAAGTTATTGAGATTTTAAATTCGATCAATTTTTTGTGCTATTGTAATTATTATTGCTGGAACTACCCTCTGATATGGATAAAATTAATGAGTAAAATACTAGAATGTAAGCTCGACCCTTTTATACAAATAAATACTTTGACTTTGAAAACATTCTATCAATACATGTTTTTGATAAAATGCATTAAATTTAGCAGCAACATGACAATAAGAAAAGGTTTTCCATTATGCTAATTTTTAATACTATCTCTTTAAAGTGTGAGTCATGTCTAATTTTAACAAGCTCGGCTCATTCCACAAGCTCGACACCTCGTCTAAAAATATTCTATTAAGGACATTAAATAGTCCAATTATAAGGACCTAAGTACTACATAAAAAAAGGACATTGATATTTCAGTTATAAGACTCTAATACCATAAAAAATAGATTGACATTCGTGCTAACTGTATTAGTTAAGTTATAAGACCCTTAATACCATAAAAAATAGATTGACATTCGTGCTAACTGTATTAGTTCAGTTATAGGACCCTTAATACCATAAAAAATAGATTGACATTCGTGCTAACTGTATAAGTTCAGTTATAACACCCTTAATACCATAAAAAATACATTGACATTCGTGCTAACTGTATTAGTTCAGTTATAAGACCCTAATACCATAAAAAATAGATTGACCTTCGTGCTAACTGTATTAGTTCAGTTATAAGACCCTTAATACCATAAAAAATAGATTGACATTTGTGGTAACTGTATTAAAACCGACCTTCAACTGTTCAGGCGCGCTCTCCTTCTTCAGCTGCAGCAGCTTCCTGGCGAACCGCATCACGGCGCGCCGCTTCTTGCCCTGCCCCGAGTTCGAGATGGACTTCACCTTGCGCAGCATCCGACGCCCGTAGAACAGCATCTTGTCGCGTTTGCGGAAACGCTTCGCCGGCTCGCCTGTTGTTGTGGCCGTGCCGCCTGATATTTCTGGATTTGTTTAAGAGTAAATTGAATTCTTTATATGCTCGAATATGTATAAGTAAACTATTATAATGGTAAATATTGTTAAGCCCGCGTTTCCTATTAGCGACTGGAGTGGATATTGAATCGGCTTTACTGAGTTTTTTAGAGGAAGATGATCAGCCATTAGTGGCCTGCTAGACGGCGACTTTTTTGTTTCGACAACGGATCGAACCTCTCGGTTGTAAAGCTTGACGCGTTAACCACTGAACCAACAGGGCAATCAAATATATACTGATACTTTTCTTTCATTTCTTACTTGACAATTTACAAGAAAATTTAACAAACATTAAATAACCATGAAGAATAAACAAACTAAATCAAGGATTTTTTTTTATTTAAGCATTAATTACGTAGATAAAAAACTAAACAACGCAAATATTCGACTTCTTGATAAAATACATAATTATAAAGGAAATTAACTAACAGCACCTAACAAACTCTCGAGCTCTATGATTATTTTAATGATACCATATTGGTATTTAATATTAGGAACATTTATAAGTCATAGTATACTTTCATCGTCTATTTAACACCATACATGATAAAGATCCTTACTATTATATGACCATTAATTTATATTTAATATTTGCATTTTGGTGTTAACATTTGCATATGTTATGACTCAGAAAGGAGTCATTACAATAATATTGCATTCATTAAGAAACTACGTTCTTTGTTAAGTCGGACGGTAACTGGGTTTTGCTCTTTATATAGAAATATAATTAACCTTTTGGCTAATTCCTTGGTAAGTGATAAAGTTAACAATACTCGCTCAGTGCGGCATCTTAATTATTTTTAATGATATATTTTTGCATAGAAACGACGAAAATTCGACCTCGAACAAAAAATTAGATTAATTATATACGTGTTTATTTTGAGATACAAAAAGTTTAATAAAATATCATTTTATTCAAATCAAAGCGAATTTACCAATTTCTACATCTGATAAAAAAAAATTATTTTTTCTTTATAAATAAATATTCCTTTAAAATAACAACGATTTATAGTATAAAAGATCGCCTTTTAGGAGAGAGATAAAAGCAGAGAGCGAGATAGAAATAAAGAGCTGACTTGCGTTTGACGTTCAATACAAGAAAATATGCAGGACCTTTATTTTATGCGTTCAACGCCCACGTTTAAAGCTAGCCGCTCACAGCTCGCTGGAATCGGAAACTTTATTTAAATAGAAAATGAGTTTTGTACGTATAATTTACTCGATGCACTTGTGCGACATTCTATACAAAGAATATTACGATCCGTCATACGCATTGCCTCTGATGTGTACTATACCGATATACGCCTACAATTCCACAGCGCTGAGTCAGAAAGGACTTTGTTTTTTACTCATGTACTACACATACAGATACCATCAGAACCTCGAGTATATAAAACGAAGGATACGAGTATATTTTACTCGCAAACGCCTTGCAATCTTGACATTGTAACGCGGTCAAAAGAGGTCATCAAACAATTACAGTGAATAAAAGTATAAGTATGTCTGAATTTTTTTGTTTGTTTTTCTTAAACGTTTGCTCGTATCTCAAATTCTTCCCAGTCGATTTGTCTGCAAGGGATTGTCGAATAGTACTAAGACTGTATTTTCTGTAATATTATAATTTAACTATTTGTATACTATACTAGTCGCGCCCCGCGGTTTCACCGGCGTAACTTCCGATCCCATGGCAACTCCGGGCCTATATGTTATTCTGAACTCTTACCTATATGTATACTAAGTTTCATCATAATTTGTTCAGTAGTTTTTAAATAAAAAACGCAAACATACATACATCCTGACAAACTTTATCATAACAATAATTTTAATTCTAAATATCCAAATTTAAGAAATACATATTCCTAAATCCAGTCCTATTTATTGCATTTTTTTTTTATTACCCTTCGTTCGCCATCGCTTGTAATAATAGAAGAACACGACCAGTAGAGACACCAAGACGCACCCACAAAAGGACCACAGCAACTGAAAAGAAAAGCATTATTATTGATTTATTTCTCTTATATGCAATTTCAACAGATCAAAGTTTTTTCATAGATATACATACAACAATACAATAACTAACGCGCTCCGGCTTCGCATGCACTATCTATACTAATATTAAAAAGAGAAAAGATTCGATTTGTTTGTTTGAATTGAAAGGCTCCGAAGCTACAAAACCGATTTGACATTTTACGATTAGAATCATACAGTGTATCTATCTATTAAAAAACGCATCAACGTCCGTTGCTTAGTTAAGGTGGTGTTTTAAAAAAGAGTACATATTTTCTTTCTTTCTTTTAAAGACTTAAACAAAGACAGACGGCGGGGAGAGACTTGGTCTTATACTATTTATTGATTTATACGAACTGCATTAACATAAACTATTTGAATGACAAATGTCCTCCAATTTTTTCTTCCTTGAAGTTTTACTTAGAGTTAAGGTGAGTAATCGCCTGTATAAATCTATACTATGTTTTTTTACAATTCGCGTAAAGTACTTAAATAGAAAACCAGTTTCAACGCGAGCCTCTTGTTTGGGATGTTTATCTTTTTGCGTTGAACTATGCCTAGGGTTCCCAACCGTAGATAATTTATATTTTGTATTGTTACACCTTGATGGAACTGCATCTTAATTTGTAAAGAAAACCGCTTCACTAACTATCACATTATTTATATTTTACATTATATTAATTATTTATTAGCAAATTAAAACCGGTTTCGAACATCATAATCAACCAATATTTTTACCCTTCCCAATTGTACTTTATATTAAAACTAGCTTTCCGCCCGCGGCTTCGCACGCGTGGGCTACTAATTTCTGTATTT
>LQNK01001238.1:0-25470 GCA_001586405.1 Phoebis sennae
AGTTGACTGCGTACAAACGCCCGACAAACAGACAAACAGACAAACAGACAAACAGACAAAAACTATAAAAATCATTGTTTTGAGTTTAGAATCATAAATGAAACATGAAACATTAATTTTTTCTTGAAAATATTAAATGTACAGACACGGCTAGTCTACGATTTTATTATATGTATAGATTTATATTATGACAGATAGCACACATTAAATTCTTATATGTATATTAAAATGAGTACACATAAGGTGGATAAAACAAAGGGTATTAGGGAGCATCTGGTGCGTAATCCCACCTAATCCAAACGTCACTACACGAGGGTTTTGTGACGTCACAGCGGCTTATATTCTGATCGGAACGGGGGTAATTTGTATTATAATATGTTATATAAATGGGTTCAAGGCAGGGTGAAATCGATTAAAGGTCATGTGTCTCAAAATATGGATTTAAAATTTTGAAACCAACCAGAAGATAGAATAGGGGATGAAGATTTGTTTGTAATAAAGCCGTTTATCTTGTTTATTGCTATCTTGTTCATAGTTAGTATAAATCAGTTTCTAATAGCTTTAAAAAATGAGTAGTGTTTCGACACTTATTGGGGTAAATATTCCATTTGGATGAAACTTAAATTCATTTCTCTATCAACCCTATACTAAATTGGTGACACCGACATGACTGATAGCAAGAAATTGGCAATGATACTATATTCCTAAGACAATTGTAGAGGCAAACGCGTATTCTGTTGTAATGATTTTAATTCAAAAATTAGAAGGTGATTGATTTTTTTTCTAACGTAGGCAGTTCCTATCAAAATAAACTTCAATGCATGAAAATTAATTAAGAATTGTCAGAAATTCCGTTTTATTTAATAAAACATATAAGGGAATAGATTGAGCGTACAATACAGTATCTTTTATATAACACCACAGAAAAATAATAACAAAAAACAGGTACTTAAAAATTAGGCGTCTGACGTCGATTTAAATTCAGTTAAAATTCAAGAACTTGTGTTAAAAAATGTCATGTATACCAAATATGAGCGCAAAATTCTAACCTCCAATTGGGTATTTTCCTTTGTCCCACATACAAGTGAAGTTAAATAAAATTGTAAAAACGACATTGCTTGCAATTTGTACACAATAAACTTCCCCGAGTTAATTTGGCAGATGCGCCCCTGGGGACGTTTCTGTACTTTGGATTTATTCTTTTAGCTTTGTAATAAATAATGTTCTCGTGCTGTAAGTAAGCTTGTGTCGACACGAATTGGACTAAGCTTACAGATGTAAACATTACTTCGGAGAACGTCGCTGTAAAAAGAAACATAAATAAATATAATACAAATCTTTATGTTGCATTTTGTTTAAAACCTAAAAAGTAATGAGGCGCTGATTTCCTTGTTAGACATTCGTTTTGAGGGCCAGGTGCTTCTCAACACGATGATGTGAATGATTTTAAAATAAATTGCGTTGGTGTCAGAAAAAAATAGAATTTATTAAATTAAATAATTTAGCGACATTTATGAAAAGAGCAAAGTTCCCAAGTTGAGTTTAGCCTGTAATATTATGTTCCATTTGGTTATCGTTTGATACAGCAGAGGCTCTAAAATCTTTTTAACCCTTGTACGTGATTTACGAGTTTACTTGAAAATAATTACCCCGCAATTTAATGAAAACTATTGTAACGCCTATTGTAAATAAAAGGAACTAAGGTACATTTAGCATGATATTCACAGTTTAGTTTGCATATCGTAGTCTCAACAAATCTAGCTAATTTCACTTTGAAGCAAACGGTAAGTTACTATACGTCTGGAGACACTTCTGTTTAAGCTTGCTTTCTGGATCTAAGCAAAGCTTTCGACCTAGTCAGTTATGACATTTTCTCGGCGAAACTAAAGCAACTTAAATTCCTACTCACATTATATATCTGTTGAGACACTGGTATGCAAACCAAACTAATATTGTCAAAGTAGGGGAACTCAACGTCTTATGCTAGCAGATTAGAATGCGGTGTTCGACAAGGCGGGCTGATTTCTCCGGACCTCTTTAATATCTATGTTAGCCCGTTAACATAGATATTAAAGAGGTGGAGATGGAGAGCTAGATGCTAAACTTACCGCAATCCAATCAGATAAGTTGTTTTTGATATATTAATTGCAGCGTCCCCTGGCGAGTTGTTACTGTAACAACTATCTAAGAGCCCTCACCAAACAAATCATCACTGAAAACCGCATTAAAGTCTGAGATAAATGGAACATTCGATTGCACACACAAACTGCCTCTCACCCCAAACGCATATACTATCTCCGTTCCGTCTCAAGTAGATCTTAATTCTCTGGCCAATTCTTCTAAGAAGAAACACATTCTGAGAAGAAAAACTAACACTTGAAACGAACTAATAAGAATCAATAAAAAGCTTTATTAAATCTTGAAGCATGCAATTGCATGTGGCATGTAATCCGAATTGTTATAGCAATTTGAATCAAACTAATACCGTAATATTCACTTAGTAATTCGTAGACGTTCACGGATAATTGAGTCTAACTAGCGGATAATTCTATAATGACCACAATAATACTGATACGGAATACTGTTGATAATGCAATTATTGGCAACCGGGTGCATATTTGAGTTGAGAATGTATAGATTTATAAGTCATTTCGATAAGGGGGTTATTTCAAAGTCATTGACCTTATATTGTACAGGTTATTTTTTTTGTTAGCGTTAATCAATCTTCCTAAAGAGTATATATTTTGTAAATAACCTGAAATAAAAAGCATTTTTATTTCAAGGCAAAGCAGCCGGCGAGACGAGGCGAGTAGAGCATGCGGTTCACCAGATGTTAAGTGGCTGACCGCAGCCCATGAACATCTGCAACATAAAATGTCGCAGATACCTTGCCGGCTTAAGGAGAGGATTAATGATAGGAAGTTGGGAGAAAACTAGAACAGGATAGGAGGAGAGATTTGATGGGATTACAGGCCTCGGGACACCTGCTCACCATACGAAACACAGTGCAATACTGCTTCACGCCGGTCTTCTGCAGAGGGAATGGTACTTACACCGGTGCGAGCTTAGCCCAATTGTGCAATGCTCGGCAACCACTCTTATATGGCTGAAGATGTTATGCAGCAGATTACCCTCTATCGCCTCTTACGACACCCACGGGTAGCAATGGGGTGGCGACAAATGTATTCTAACCCGTCGCCACACGGGCAAATGCCTAATATCCCATTTAAAAACTAAAATTATACATAAACCTAACTACAGCCAAAGCAAAACGCCCACCTATATGTTAAATAGTATAATCAAGACCAAAATCCCGAAATTTAGCGACTTAGAAACATAAATAACTAATGAACATTGACATTATTACGAATATTTTGTCTTCACCGCTTGATTGAAGGCTGAATAAAGATTAACTTATTTAGTCTGAAGAAAATATAGAAGCACTTAATCATTTATGTTACGTATGTTTATGTATATCTGATTATCAAATCAAATACTTTTAAATTATACAATTGAAATAACAAGTAATTAGTAACTGCCATGAGGCAGGAGATTTGCGGCGTTGGTATACCCTTATGCTTAGAAAATCATGCAAACCATCGTTTTTGTATTTAATCTCTCTTGGGTCGAAATTCTATCCTATTAGATGAGAATAGAGAATGGATCTTGCTTGTGCATTATATGGTTTTTTTCTATTCCGTGGTTCTCATACTAAAGAAGCACTAGGGCACTTCCACTTGTTTTTTCTATTCCATGATAATATCGCACGCAGTTGTCAAGACCTTGTTGGGAATATACATTGTCACCGAAATTCCTTTTTTTTCTTCTAAACTAGATTTCCCGCTAAGCTTCGTACAGTGTACGTAAAAAAATGCTATCTTTTTAAGCGAATTTCTAAGAAGGAACAGTTTTATTACGAACTTACAATGGACAAAATTGTATCGCATTGTCGCCTTAATAAAGGCATTTGAACGGAAACACATAACCCTTATTGGAATGCTGCTTAAGAACAACATGTGAGCTGTAGTAATGAGGTTAATAGCCACTTTGTCGATTTCCCCTTTTCAGACGTGGTTACGTGTAGTACAGGTTATAAGATGTTAGCGTTAGTAATAATAGTCGTAAACGCTAAATTCAAGTTTTACGAAACGTATTAAATACATAAAGGAACTAGTGTTTAATAAAGATTCTTGTCTAGCAAGATTTTGAGAGCCTCAATTTTTGGTTTAAACATACTATATACAATTTTTTATCGTTGATACATCGCTCACTCAAATTAAGTTGCGAATGGAAGTTGCCTTCTATAAAATGACAGATTTGGTATAAACATATAACATCATACAATTTAATTCCAGAAAATAACAGAAATGTTTCGATCGTGAAAAATTATTGTATTATTAGATATTTTACTTTTTTAATTATTGTATTACGTTTCGAAAAAAATTAATAAGATTTTTCAGACTGTGATTTAATGAGACTTATGTTCTACAAGTTACAAATAAAATAATTAAATGATCAATAATATTGTTATTTCGAGACTGACACCCTTAAAAATAAACGTATGTTTTTATTATATCGCTACCTACTAATCAATATATTATCGCTACCGCCTGTAGCTTAAACAACTCCGCTCAAAAGACAACAACTCAACTAGAATTTACGTGATTATTTCGACATAAGAAAATATCTAAAGTAAAATTAATTAAAGGTTTGGCGCCACGGCCGGGAAAAGATTTATTATAAACATTATTAGTGAAATTAATTGTATTTGTGTCGAGCAAATAATAATTTAATTTGGTATACATTTTAATTAATAGCAAAATAGAAATGAACAATAGCGTCTAACGTCTTTATTGGATGTCGATTAATAAATTACTTTATTTTTAGTTCTTACTCAATAGCAATAGTATACACAAATGTGTTTCTTCATTAACTCGGATTGTATGACAAAATTAAAACATAAAGAAAGAAAAAAAAATAATTTAAATTCTACAACAGGCGAGCGGAGCATGGTTCACCTGATGTTAAGTGACTGATTGCAGCCCATGAACATCTACAGCGTCAAAGTGCCGCAGATGCCTTTCCGACTTTGAAGAAAGAGGAGTGGATATGGAATGAATTATTAATGGGAAATTGGTAGGGGAGTAGAACAGTACGAGTGTGGACTATAATGGGAATATATAATTGAGACTCGAACATCAACCATACAGAAATATCGAGCATAGCTTTTATAAGAATTGATCACAATAAAGGAGTTACCATGCCCGCATCGTTTACGTAAATGCATTATTATAGTTACTGTGATGGAAGGTACTTGGGTCCCACAGTCTACAGGTCTCATCAGATACGACAGTTCTCACCGCCTATCGTTCTAGCGTGGTCTGACCTGTGAGAATATTTTTATACTCTGTACTAATTATCTTCGCTTCTACGTCATAATATATCCTTTTATTATCCTCTTGAATCAGTAAAACATGTACAACAAAAATACCCAGGCGATACCCATCCGTTCCTTGATTTATATTAAAAAACTATCAAAACGACAAATGAAGAACCAGGCTTAGCAACGTACCATAGTATGTCAAAAGTGTTTATATTTATCGTTAAAAGAGCGTTTTAATATAATTTATACTAAAATAATAATAATATCAACGAACGTAAACAATATAAAGTAAAGTAAGTTTATAAAAAAACTATAAAACCAACACAAAAATAAAGTACAAATTGTTCATTATTCTCACGTTAATTGAAATTACTTTGATAACAAAAGATTCTCGGCGTGAAATGAGTGAAGGGATTATATACCGCTTTACAAAATTAATGGTTTTGTCTACAATTAATATTATAAAGAGGAAAACTTTATTTGTTTGGTTGTAAACAAAGGCTCAAAAATTTTAAAAATTCTTTCACCATTCGAAACACACACTATATTTTCTTGGTTATGAGTATAACATTAAGCTACGAGAGCGAAGCCGCTCGGATCAGCTAGTAGATACTTAATGTAATCTAAATTTTGCTTATTCATATCGATAATCATAATAATAATTATTTTTTTCTTTTTTCTTTATGTTATAGCAGGCAAGCGGGGCATGCGGTTCACCTGATGTTAAGTGACTGACCGCAGCCCATGAACACCTGCAACATAAAATGCCTTGCCAGCTTAAGGAAGGGGAGGGGATAAGGAGAGGATTAATGATAGGAAGTTGGGAGAGGAATAGAACATGATAGGAGGAGAAATGAGATGGGAATACAGGCCTCCGGGCACCCGCTCACCGTACGAAACACAGTGCAATACTGCTTCATGCCGGTCTTCCTTCAATAATAATTATGCTAAGCTAATACTATAACATACGTAATGTAACTACAATATTATTTTTTCTCAGTCTAGACTCAAAGTTTTAGTTTGAAGGCTTTCATAACCGCAAAACTAACGACGCAGTTTCACACGAAAAACAGTTATACAAAAACTATCCTGCGACGGCAATAAAAAGCAAAAGGAGGCAATAAAAGCAGGCTGAGCACAATAAAACAAATCAAAATTACCTACAATAAACCCTGGTCTTTATTAACAAAACCTAGACAGTAGACAAACATCTAGGCTTATATTTAGACATAGTATAAAGCAATTTTACAGGGAGCGAAGAAAACGCTACGTGTTTTTAAAGTATATCCTTGTATTTGAGGAAAGGTAGTAGACAGTTATGATTAGTAACATGTGAATATCAAAATGATGGTAAAATTATAGGACACTAAGAAAATGTTTAGAATGTAAACAAGCTGTCTATGCGGCTTCGTCCGTGCGGTCTGATTCCCGTAGTATAATGCTATATAACCTATGTCATTCAGTGAACATCAAACTTACTGGTAAAATGATTTATAGAATCGAGTCAGCTTTTATGTGAAAATATTAGAAACATACATACAATAACATAAATATTTCCTCTTTATATAATAGTAGGCTTTGTAGAATAATAGGTCCCGCGGTTTCGCTCGCAATTCTTTTAATCGCTTCTGATCCCGTGGCAATTCTTTTAATCCATATATTATTCTTGATTCTTACCTATAAGAATACCAAGTTTCATTATAATCGGTTGGATTTTGCATGAAAGAGTAACATACATCCTTACAATCTTACTATAACTAATATTAGTAGGATAAGTAAAGATAGTAAAGATGAATCAGCGCTTTAAATATCCTTATTAATAATTAAATCTTGCAAAACTGGTGCAGAATCTTAGCACTCAAATAAAAAGAAAATTCATAAGAAAGTTAAATCAAGAAAAATTATATAAAACGCGGAGAAACCGTTCGTGCGTGAACGCCTAGCAGATAACTAGTCTAGTTTAATATTCAGCCCCTGATTTTATAACGACTTGACTATCTGTACATCTATGAAATTAGCTTTACTATCTATACTAACTAAAAAGGAAACATATTTTTGTTTTTGTATGTATGTTATGTCTCACTACTAATACTATTGGACCGATTTCAAAAATACTTTCACCAGTAGTAAGCTACACCTTCATGAGTTTTATATGCTATATTATAGGTTATATAACATTATGCTACGGAAATTAGACCCCACAGATTTCTCTTTTAATCATAATTTCTTCAATAAATAAATTTTTCAAAAGTGGTACAGTAAAATAAAAAGGAAATTCATAAGAAAGTTAAATCAAGAAAATGATATAAAAACGCGAAGAAACCGTTCGTGCGGGAACGCCTAGCAGATAACTACTCTAGTTTAATATTCAGGCCCTGATTTTATTATGACTTCAGTATCTTTGTATTGGACCGATTTCAAAAATTCTTTCACCAGTAGAAAGCTACACCTTCTATGAGTGTTATATGCCATATTATAGGTTACATAACATTATACTGTGGAGATAAAGTCACGCGGATTTCATTTTGCATCATATTTTCTTCAATAAATTAAATCTTGCAAAAATAATTCATACGAAAGTTAAATTAAAGAAAAAATGATATAAAAACGCGACAAAACCGTTCGTGCGTGAACGCCTAACAGATAACTAGTCTAGTTTAATATTCAGGCCCTGATTTTAATAATGAGTTTAGTATCTGAACCGTCTGTAGAAGTTAGCGCTGATTCATAATGTAAGTTTTCTTTGCTATTTTTATTAAAATGGCGGGGTTTTCATAGGGTTATTAACAGGGAAGTTACAATTTTTATTAAAACCTTTTTAATTGTGTTTTGGGTTATTATCATCTAGAATCAAGCTAACACCAGGCAAAGTCTTAACGCCTGGAAAAGACGTTTAAATTTAGTAGAATTTAATAGAACCTACTAGAATCTAGAATCCAGAGAGGATCTAAAAAGAATTATTCGAAAAATCTCAAATGAGAGTATGGGAATAGGAAAATGTTTATGCACACACTTGAACACTAAATATCACCAACGCAGTTGGCTACTTACTCTTGAGATTGTATAAATCCCAAAAATATACCCTTTCGCGAGTGTCAAACAATGCTTTGCCCTGTCACTAATTATTCTTAAAATCCCTCGGGATCGGGCAATATACGCAGGTGAAACCACGGAGCACAGCTAGTTTGTAATACATGAATTCATTGACAAACAATTATACGTAACTTACTTCTTAGTAAGGTGAACAAATAAAGTAAATGGGATTACGGGCTCGTCATGTGGCCTAAATACCGCGATACAAGGGTGCGACCTAGACCTGCTTGTAAATATGGGTAAGGCCTCGCTTATTGCACTAATAGATTGTATTCATACATATTTTTTATACTAGCTGTGCCCCAGGGCTTTGCTCCCGTGGGAATATTGGGATGATATAAAGCCTATAGCCTTTTTCGATAAATGGGCTAACTAACACTAAAAAAATTTTGCGAATCGGACCAGTAGTTCCTGAGATTAGTTCAAACAAACAAACTCTTCAGCTTCTTATAATACTAGTATATATTTGATTTAAGTATACAGTCAGGAATTATGAATTCGTAAGAGATTACTATTCAGTTTTTACAACTCGTCAAAAATTATAGTATAAAAGTTTGAGGTCACATTATATAAAAGTGTATAAAAAGTAAATAGGTGAGGTGAACTTATAAAAACATTTAAAAAAAGTGATAAATACAGTTTAAAGACTGTTGCTATACAATAAATAATGTTAAATAAACACTCTGGGGTCAAAGGGACACAAAGGGATAAAAAAATCGTTATGGAAAAAGAGAGGAATAGATCGAAAGTGATTGAGAAATGTTATGACAATTAAAAAATTATTTACGTTTAAAGCAAAAAAATATTAGTCATGTGGGCTAGATTCTAATGAACCGAAGATGCAAATGATTAGCATCCTCATATTTAAAAAAACTGACCGAGTGCATCTAAAATAATACAAACGAGTAATTTATGAAAATTTCATTTTTCTAGCTATCACGGTAGAAGTAAGCAGTCATATCAATTAATATTTTCACTTTTATTATTATTATTATATTTTTTTTCATCTCTCAACATTTTTCTTGTCTTGCTTTTTTTCACCGACCTATTTTATTTTTAATGATACTCTCTCCTTATTGTAAGAGTTGTCTGGTAGAGATCGCTACCGAGCGATAAGACCGCCTTTTGCTTGTTCTGTATTCTTTTTTTATTGTTATGTACGTTTATAAGCAATAAAGTGATTTCATTTTATTTTAAAACACCTCAATAATTTGGTACTAGCGCTGTCAAAATCTTAAGTTATTTACTTATATGAATCGCGGCTTATCTCACGCTCCTAGTTGATATTCATGCGACATTACATCGATATAGCTCGCCTACGAATTAGTTTCATCAGGATTCCCTGACTCAGGGATCAAAACAAACATAATAGCAATGTTAACATGATTTATTTTGCTGTTGAACTAGGACGTGACTTGTTACGTAAGGAAGTATTAATATAGTGAACATCTAAGCTAATATTGTAAATTTTGTGCAGTATTAGGAAATATTTGTAGTTTTTATTCGAGAACTGTACTGACTTCAAAAATAATTTTATCATTAGAAAGCACATCTTCGTACCTACATTTATATTTCCTTGTTCATACAATGTTTGTCAATTTAAAATTGTGGTAAAAAAGTATGAATTTCTTCTGGAGGTCTGTCTGTGTTCCCATCTCATTCTTCTCCAATCCTATCATAGTCCTTCCCTCCCTTCTCTCATAAATTTATATAATATAATTATTTTTTAGGTCTATATATATCTATGTATGTGTATATATGTTTGAAATTGTGGAGATGGTATTATTCCTCCAACGAAAAGGGAGGATCCTCGACCAGTCCGAACCACAGGACTGGCCGGCCGTTTGTTGCCCCGAGGGTTGAAGTTTAGAACTTGTGTACATGGTTAGCGGCGAAAACATTTCAACATCGCGATTTAGGAATTGTGACGTCACGTAACGCCACGAAATGTATTAAAAGTCGGTGCAAAACCTTGTTAAAATGAAATTAGATTCAATTTTTTGGCAAAAACTTATTGTAATATTCTTTAACACCGTCTGAAATGAATTCTTTTATCTTCCTACAAAGTTCGCAGCCGTGAAATAAGCACTCAACGCGAGTTATAGTCATGGCATTTGATATAAAATGCTACATATGGATGGAATTAAAGTGCGCAGTATAAAATACGTTATTGTTCATGGGAGTGCCGCCGATTTTAATAAAAGTTTTTTGCATACGCTATTTTATTTCCACAGTGAGTTTTTTTAAGGTTATAATACATGTTGCCCGTGGAATGACGGCTTAGAATACGTATGTAGCCACACCATATCTACCGGTGAGTGTCGTAAGAGATAAGTGACAACATTTTCAGCAATAAAACAGTGAGAGCCGAACATTGCACGATTGGGTCAAGCTCCCACCGGTGTTATTACCCCCCACTAGATTGTAATTGAAAATAATACTTTCATGTAATTTATCCCGTATAATTTTAATTAAATTAAAAAAAAAAGTTATCTCGTAAAAGTAGCCTAAATTGTTTACGTAACCGATAATTTAAGCACGTGTATCCGAACTGAAATAGGGTCAAAGACTAACATAACAAACATGTAGTATGTTGACCCCAACCCTTAACATTCCTGGTTAGGGTGAGCGCACATTTATCACTATCGATTCCCATTACTTGAGGATTTCGCATCGTGAACCAAAGGTACGACCTTTGAAAAGCCAGAGCCATATTTTATCTGTTGAAATTTTAATTAATTATTGGTGCGATATTATATTAAACTAGTTGTATCCCTCGGTTGCACCCGCGTATGTCTCCTGTTCCTGTGGGATTTACGGGATAAAAAATCTTATGTATCTCGGGTTTGACACAACCTTTGTTAATTTTTATGCAAATCTGTTCAGTAGTTTAGTAGCGAAGAAGAAACAGACAAACAGACTTATTTCCTTTATTTAATTATTTATCTGGTTCCGGAGACGAAGTCGTATCAGCTAGCTAAATATAATAATAAACAAATAAATATTCTGGGTCATTTAACACTACGTCATCAAGTCCCAACTAAGGAAGAAAAGATACTATGGAAACTAGAATACTATACTTAAACATATTTCTTTGTAAATAAATAAAAATTTTATATAACCACTCAGACAGTAGAAAATCACAAAATCATCACATAATAAGTTTCTACCATGCGGTTCGAACCCACACCCTCCGCCGCAATAGATGTTGCCATTAACTTGCGCCATTGGGTCACAGCCATGATTTATCACGTAAAATTGAAATAGAGTCGACGTACATTTATCAGTATTGATTCCTATTGGCCAGGTTTTCAATCTGCATCGTCAGTCAAAGAGATGGCTGGTGGCTCGCTATACATGCTTAAAATCGTCACAAACAGTACATTCAAATGTCTGAAATTACTCTATAAAATAGAAGTGAATGGACAATGGAAGTACTAGCTCGCTTTGAGATAGTCCTCTTGTTATAATGTAAAAATTAAGACCTTTTATTTGTTACCACACTCAGCTATATTTGTATAAAAATCACTTTTTCGATCTGTCGTATCTTTTTTTTATCTATACCTATTTGCTTACAAAATTTTATTAAGATCGGACAAAAAATACACCCGATATCGTCGGAACAACATTCACCTAGAATTGAAAGTATAAAAATGTGTTTGACTTTAAATAAAAGTAATATGCAATTCCATCAAGAAGTATCAATACAAAGTATCTTAATAAAAGGGTCTCATTTTTTTAGGTGCGGAGCCCGAAAAGTAAGCGTGACCTAGAAGTCATTTAATTCCTTGGGCCCTGTGCCCTTCCCAGGTTAGAGACCTTCATAATATAAATCACTTCTCATAAACAACTTATTTAGATAAATAAAACAATGAGCAAAGTTGCGGGAGAAGCTATTATAGAAATGTTCTCAAAACCGCAGTAGGAAGTATGAAAGGGGTTTCGTGTGTAAATCTTATGAATGCCTTATTACGGTACAACTTAATATATTGCTTATAGTTTTACTATGTGCATTTGGGTACGGGTTTTAAACGGCGAATACTTTGTTTGAAGTGTTTAATTTATTATGGAAGAATTATTTATGGGCATGAAAAAAGCTTGTTTTTAGAAACTATAAGTAAATTCAACGCTGATAACGAATAAGGTAACACTTACGTCGAGAGGTCCTAGGTGACATTCAGAGTATCTCGTGTAGTGACGGGTTAGAATACATGTGTCGCCATCCCATTTCTGCCCGTAAGTGTCGTAAGAGGTGACAGAGGATAATTTTGCTGCATAACATCCAAAAGACGGTAATCGGGAGGTCTTAAATTAACATTATATGTGAAACGAATGTTTAAAACACAGGCTATCATTTTCGTCTATCCCCTTCTTTTGGTTTATAACTATTTTCTCTCAATTCATTTAATTAATGTTAACCATGCTTACCACTTTGTCCTCCTTTGTCCAAAACATAATATTATATGAACAGTAGATTGTGTCTCTATATGGTATTGCTATAAGACGCATACCAAAGATTCTTCATCAAGATCGTATACAATATGAAGAATGAAAAAACTATTTTTCATTTTCATTTTCATTTTTCATTTTCAATCATTGCAGAAATTTTGAACTCACTTTCCCTACGGATTCGTCGTACAGAGCCAGTCCCTTTATTAAGGTATTCAGCACTTAGCCACACCTTTCGGCTTTCCTGAACCCTCGCGTTTATACCTTACCTCTGACGGTTCCTTCATTCATTACGTTTTGAGTACGTTTGAATTATTTCACGGAATAGTTGTTAAAATTTTGGTTTAGTATGTTGTATTAGCTGATCCGCGTGGCTTCACTCCCGTAACATAATATTATTTATATCGCCTTTGTTACTTGTGGATAATGTAGCTTTCGAATGGTGAAAGAATTTAAAATCGGTCCTGTAGTTTTTGGGACTATTCATTACAACCAAATATACAAAGTTTGCCTCATTATAATATTAGTGTAGATAATTTGAGAAACTTGATAATGATTGTAATATTTGTTCCTCTTTGCCGAGCTTTGAATCAGTTAGTTCTAGATGTATCCTTCTATAAACTAACAAAATTTTGTGACTGGTATTTAAGCATTGCTTATGTATGGAGTATGGCGAGATTGCACCATAGACTTATTATTACATTTTGAATGTTACATTATGTATCAACCCTTTAGCATTGAAATATAGGTTTTTCTTAAAAGATTATTGACGACCCGATTGGCGCAGTGAATACAGCAATGGTAAACAATATACAGCAATTGCGTGAATGGAGGGTGTGGGTTCGACCCCCACGAGTAGAAATTTATGTTATGATAAACATTGTATTTTCTACTGTCTGGGTGTAAATTTGTCTACAGGTTCTATTTATTTACAAAAAGGTATGTCTATCAGTTATCTAGTTTCAATAGTACAAGCTATACTTAGGACTAGATGGCGTACTGTTAAATGTCCTTGAATATTATTATTTCATTAAAATTCTTTGTATAGAGTCAGTTTGTTTATTAAGGTATTCAACGCTTAGCCACACCTTTCCTGAACCCTCACGTTTATAACCTACCTCTGGCGGTTCCTTCATTTATTATGTTTTGAGTTCATTTGATAGAATTGTACGTTTTCACGGAATAAGTTTAAATGTAATTAAATAATTATGCATTTGATGCATTGTTTCACTATTATATTTTTTTTTAATCCTTGTTTTGTAACTAGTTATTTATAGGGAATCTATTGTATAAATATTGTTAGAGAAAGAATAAAAATTATACGATGCTTTAAATTATATACATGCTTCCATACTAATATTAATGTGAAACTCTGTCTGTCTTCTCTTCAAGCTTAAGTTACTGAACTGATTTAAATGAAATTTTGTAGAAATATGATTTGTAACCCGTTAAAGAACATAGGTCAGTACCAGGAACGGGACATATACGCGGGTGGAACCGCGGGGCACAACCAGCATTAAATAAAAAATATTCCAATTATAATTATTTTTTAATGAACAGACAGATAAATACTTTAAAAACAATCAAGAACAAGATGGTACTTTTCAAAAGTACACCTATCTAGAAAAGTATTTTAAAAACCTTGAGCTATAAAACATAAGTAGGCAACTTTGATCCCCCTCAGGATGCGACCGTAAATATTCCTTCAACTTCGTGCATTAGGCCAGGCTTCTGGGTAAATATTAAAAATTATATATCGCCTCAAGACTTTATGAGATATCACTTTTCCTGTTTCTTAAGTAAAATTTTGTGTATACTTTAGAAATGAAATTGAAAATATACAACATTATGTATTGTTTATTGAACATGGTTGATACTATTGTTAAAGATTTTACATAGATAATCAAATATGAATTTACAGCGTATAATGATTTGTTAACAGCTCTATTATTTATTTATTTATTAACAATAGTAAAAATATTTATTACTGTTTATTTCCAAATAAATACATGAACTACACAAGCATTTTAATTATTTTATCAAAGTACGATGGATGTATTCACCGTAAAAAAGTTCCTGAAAAACACAAGACCAAAACCTTAAAAGGTATTGAAGTTTTAACAAAGCTTCTTAAGAAGTACCTTAAAAGCAATGTTTAGATAGAATAAGTTTGTAACGATTTAACTATTAGTAAAAAAGCATGACCGAATTAATACTTAAACATTTTATCGCTCCCGAGCCAAACGTAAAAGGCTACGAGATTCGTAGCGCTAGTAGCGGTTCGTCAGAAACCCATAGCAGTGCTACGACACGATTGTTAATATAATTCAGCTAGGTTTAGTAGCGGATTTTAGGTCAATTCAGTGTGTTTAGGCTTTGTGATTTATTAACAAGTTTGAGTTAGGTGTATTTTAAGTATTGGAATATTCCTAAGTAAAAAGTAAGTAACAGGTAACAAAGTCGAACTAAAAATGTGCGTAATTACATATTTATTAAAGTAAAATGAATATATTAGTCAGGACAATAGTAAAATAATATTGATATTGATTGATTTGTCATAGTTAGTATGGTTACCAAATATACCATTCAACATTTTATCGTACAGAACAAACGTTAAAGGCTACGAGATACGTAGCGCTAGTAGCACTTGTAGCGGTTCGTCATAAACCCGTAGCAGTGCTACGACACGATTGTTAATATACTAGAGCACACTACAGCTTTAGTACCGGATTGTAGGTCGATACAGTGTGTTTAGGCTTTGTGATTTATAAACAAGTTTTGCTTATATTACACGAAAGTATATGAAGTGCAGAAACGCCATCTTTTCTATTTATTAATATTAAATCACAAAAAACGTTAAACATAAGCACCTACGATGCAGGTATTTCTCGGTTGGTTACAAAATTTCACATTATATAATGAAATTTCACACAAATCGTTTAAAAAAAAGTTTTAATTTAACCGTTTGAAAATTGTATAACATGTTTGCAAATGTTGTGTGTACCTATAATTGGTACACATATCTATGTATTACTTTTTATATAATGTATAAATTGTGAATAATGTGTGGGTTGTTGGTATAACTTTTTCAAATAAAAAAAATAAATAACCCATATTTTATCTTACACCGATCTTTTTGGAAAAAATTCTCGACACAAATGATTAATTCCGATTCTCAGGCAGCGTAGCGTAGGTCGTAGATTACGAATGGCCTAATTAGGAGGGAGTGAATCGTAAAAACTCTTCCGAAATGTGTAAGAGTATCGAAACAAGAAATGTACTTTCCTTAATAGTGACAACGTTTAATGGTTTTGTTCTGTATGTTGGATTACAGATTGAGACCCATCTTACCTTCGAATCATGGTACCAAATTAATTGGATTTCACTGACAAAAATTTATGATGCAGGTAGAAGTTATGACGTAAGCATCCGCTAAGAACGACGGGAACGGGGAAAACAGGTGAAACCGCAGGCCACAGCTAGTCTGATATATATAGTGAAGTTGTATAATATCAGTTTGTTCATACTAAGTTACAGAACTAGTTTGTAGCTAAACATTAGAAGCTCAGGAATTAATACGAAGATTATGTATTTAAACCTTAATGATGCCATTTCACAAAAACATTCACAATTTATAAAAAGCATTCGAATAGCTTATACTGGCAATCTAAAAGGAACTATTGCAGAAGGAATATACTAATATGTTAATTTAACTTTTATTTAAAAAACTTCGGTGAAGCATGTCGGTTTTATTTATTTATTTATTTACATAGCTTACAATTTGATTTCTTATTCACAAGTTCAAAATGACGTGATTGGCGCCGTAGATGTGGCAATGGTCTATTGCGCCGGAGGCAGTGGGTTCAATCCCCACGAGTGGTAAATTATTATGTAATGAACAGTATAATTTCTCCTCTCTGGGTGTTTATCTATCTATCGTATTATTTATTTACAAAAAAGTTAAATATAAGTATGTCTATTAACTATCTAGTTTCAATAGTACAAGCTATGCTTAGTTTGGGACTAGATGGCGTTGTGTTAAATGTCCCAGAATATTTTTTACTTATTTATTTACAACTATGTGATTTAGAAAAATCTCAAGTAAAAACAAATATTAAGTAAAATATATTATACACCTACAAATAAATTTTTGGCGGTTAATCAACCGTTCAAAACAAATCTTTATGTTCAAATAGAATATATAACTAGCTATAATTTAGTGTTATTTCGAAGCTTCAAGCTAACACGCTCCCATTCCACGTCTGTCACCGTTTTTATATCTTCTACACACGAACGTACTAATATACGCGGTTTATGTTTACGGCGTTTTATATCACGTGAATGTGTTATATAATTATTTTGGTATGCATATTTTAAAAGCCATCGAGTCATTGCAACTGAAAAATAATGTATCATACATTGGTCGTGCCTTGCGATTGTTACTTTCTAAGATCACAAAAAAATAACACTAGTACAGTCTAAAGAATACATACATTCGTTGCATGAAACTGTGACATGGACAGCGTCTCAAATCTCCTTGTAAAATGTTGACAGTACTACAGATATAGCTTAAAATCCTGCTTTTTCAGGCTGGTCTTCTTAGACCACTGAATAAGTAGTCTCTTGATATCTGATGATCAGGTCTCTCACTTCGTCAAATAATATAGTTTCCTAGTGCCAGTCTGCCTTGCCATTATCTTTAATATAATCTATTAGATGTGCTTCGCGGTTTTACCCGTATATATATCCCATTTCCGTTGAATTTTCATGATAAAATCAATCCTTCGTCATTCCTGAGGTTTCAATGAATCTCTGTACAAAATTTCATCCAAATCGGTCCTGTACTTTCGGAGCCTATTTAATACAAACAAATACACAACAAAGAAAATCTTTCCTCTTTATAATATTAGTATAGATATACAGGATTGTTGGTAACCCGACGTATTCCTTAAAGGGTGCGATAGAGGGTTTTAATTGCTATAAAATAAGCCACATTTCTGTTCCTTGAAAATGCATAGTTTTCTATATATTGGCAGAAATTCGTAGGAAGATAGCTTAAAACCAGAAGAATAACATAAGACACTTTTAATCCAGGAATTCCCAGAAACGGGATAAGCAGATTTTCATTAGTTTGTCTAAGACATTGTGAATTCGTTTTTTCTCTTTCTTTGAAAACAACTTTTTAATGTAAAGTTATACATGTGGTGTTTACCTACCAAAATTGTACACTAACGGCCATTTTCAATAATGTATCAAAGATTATGGATAGATTGTAATCTCAGAATAAATGACATTTGATTGTCAAAAGTCATAGCAAAGGTTATCCGTCGATAGCATATTGAAATCAAAGTAAGTGCAAATAGATTTGCCTGACTTTAGTAAGCAAAACAAAGTATAGATAGAATATTGAAAACGGCCGTTAGTTTTAAGATATCTCTATGTATACTGTTTTTTGTGTCATAATTTACTGGTAAACCTTCAATAAATAAATAAATAAACGCGAGTAAAACCGCTGAGCAGAGCTAGTTATTAATATAAAAGAAGTTCTCTTTTGTTACTCATTATACCATTGTAATTTTACAATGTAAATTAATTATTGAGGTTACGAGAAGGGAGATACCAATTAATGCCGCTATTAATTAATTTCATATTACATTTTCGGATAGAGAAAATTACAATACTAACGACAATACCGGCATGTAATGAAACCTTTATATATGAATTGTAAATGAAATATCGTCAAAATTTTCAACTAATTTTGATTGATACTAGACCTACCTATTGTATCCCTTTTCTATCCGCTTTTCTCCCACCCTGTTCTGCTCCTCTCCCAACTTCCTATGATTATTCCTCTTTTTATCCCCTCCCTTTCCTTCAAGCCGGCAAGGCATCTGGGACACTTTGGTGTTGAAGATGTTCATGGGCTGCGGTCAGTCACTTGACATCAGGTGAAACGCATGCCCCGTTATAATATTAAAAAAACTACTTACGTACAAAAATTTCTACTAATATTATAAATGCGAAAGTCATTGTCTCTTTCTCCTTATATTAATGTTGAAAAGGATAAAATGGGATAAGATGTATACTTTAACGGTACAAAAAATAATGTTATTGCTTAATTAATCATGTCAATTTTTTATATTTTTAAAACGTAATGGTTTGACAAATAATTATTTAGTCCAGGTTTAAACCTGACTTACTTAGACCCTGTTTTGTAATAAGACCGATTGCGTTTAATATATAATACTAGGTTTCCACCCGCGGATTCGCTCGTGTGGACCCGGCAATTCGAATTTTTCTCACCTTTTAAACCTTCCCTAGACCTCCACGAATAATTCAAGACCAAGATAAGATAAATCCGTTCAGCCGTTCTCGAGTTTTAGCGAGACTAATGAACAGCAGTTCATTTTTATATATATAGATCATGTTAAAGTTTTTTCTGCTATATAGTATTAGTAATAATAAAGAGATATATAGTATTAAATAAAAGATAAATTGATATCCCTATTAAAACTATATTTAGTGCGGCCACAGAGATATTGGGCAACCACATCGTGTTAATCCATAGAGTTTAAATAGGTATAGAGCGCACGCAACGTCCGTTCTTTTGCCTCAGCCTCATCACCCTACTATATTATAAATGCGAAGGTTTGTGATGAAGGTATGTATGTTTGTTACTCATTCACGCTAAAGCTACTGAACCAATTATGTTGAAACTTTATATACGTATAGGTAATAAATCAATATAACATGGACAAGCGCGGTTAGTTGATAATTGATATATAAAAATCCATATGCTTTCATCTACCTATGGACATAATTCACATTCTTTTTTTATTGCTTGTCACACTAAGATAGGCCTACAAGTACCAAGTTAATATGGTTCATACTTTTCAGCTTAAATACTTTTACTGTAAAAGTAATGCTAGATCCAAATAGCATTACTCTATCACCAAAAATGTCATAATTTTTCACATGTTTTGCCAATTTTGTTGTTAATTATTGCAACTTTGCAATACAATTTATTTTTTTTTAAACATCAGTAAGAACTTATGCTTACGGTTCATAACGCTCTATACCTATTTATAAGTCTTCATCTAAGCGTAGGTTCCCCTAACCACATTATAGTTTAATCACATAAGTAATTATAAATGTTTTAGAGCTTTTGTAATAAACCCGTATGCGTGGACACGAGGATATCATTATTTCTAAAATTTACGTAATATATATCTCTGAGTTTATTTTAGTTTATGAGATTTTATGAAACATATTAAAATTAATTTGGTTAAAATATTATGGGATGTGAAAATAATTTTGCTTTAACATATATTTTGGCACTCATCTACTTTGTGATTTACAAGTTATATAAATTATGCGCCGCTATTTTAGAGGGGGCATAAAGTTGTGTCCTTTGACAAACGTTGCATTTATGTAATCCTCTTCAATGGATTATTTAGATTCTATCCTGTTTTACTCTTCTCCAAATATCCCATCATTAATCCTCTCCTTACCTCCTTTTCCTTCAAGCCGGCAACGCATCTACGACACTTTGATGTAGATGTTCATGGGCTGCGGTCAGTCAATTAACATCAGGTGAACCGCATGCTACGCTTGCCAGCTTTAACATAAAAAATAAGAAAATTTTGATGAGAGTCATATTAAAAAAGAAGATTTGTTTGTTTTTATTGTCAGTTTCTTATAGTAAACAATCATTTAGATACTGAATCAAAGATATTAATTATATAAATTGATTCTTGTTAATCCCAAAATTTTTTACGGAATCTGTTCAAGAGGGAAATATCGGAGAAATACCCCAATTTTTGTAAATAATTCATGTTACAAGAACTCTATATCAACTTGAAAGCATGACGATCAATACAGCATTTCAAAAACCATACGTTGTCAAAGAATTCTGACCAATGATCTGACAAAGACATCATTTATTCATGCAACTCTTTGATCCGAATTCACAACCGAATACAAGAGGATATCGGCAGAACTTTATGAAAGTCAATCCGTGCCGACTCACTGAGTGTGGAGTTTTGCGACGCATTGTGAGCGGTGAGCGGTGAGCGATGAGCGACTGTACAATACCATTCGCTCGGAGCGTGTTGCGCACCTTACCGTTCGCTCGAGGCACGTTGCATATCTTTTGGTTCGCTCGAAGCATGTTACCATTCGCTCGATACGTATTAAATATTATGCATTTGCTCAAGTATGTTTGCGAAAGTTTGTGATGTTTGTTACTCTTTCACGCAGAAGCTACTGAACCGATTATGAAATATAGTATAAAAACTATAGTATACATTTAGGTAAGTATTCAGAACAACTGAGTCTGAGTTACCATGGGATCAGAAGATACGCGGGTAAGACTCACTGAGTGTGGAGTTTTGCGACGCATTGTGAGTGGTGAGCGGTGAGCGATGAGCGACTGTACAATACCATTCGCTCGGAGCGTGTTGCGCACCTTACCGTTCGCTCGAGGCACGTTGCGTCGTTGCATATCTTTTGGTTCGCTCGAAGCACGTTACCATTCGCTCGAAGCACATTACAATTCGCTCGCCACGTATTAAATACTAGCTTTCCGCCCGCGGCTTCGCACGCGTGGGCTACTAATTTCTGTATTTTGTAGAGGCGCACAACAAAAGTGTAAAATAATTATGGTCGCATGACCGCTGATATATGCGCATGTCTAAAGTTTTTTTTATAATTTTCTATAGAAATAGGTTTGAACAAAATCTGACAGTACGCGCGCCTAAACTTTTAGCCCACGCGAACGAAGCCACGGGCGGAGAGTTAGTTAGTTTTTGAGGGTTTTTAAGAATTCATTAAGCATTTTTATCGTCTTAACCTATAGATATTGGGGACATGCCTTTTTATACTATTAATGTATACGTTAAAGTATAAAAAGGCATGCCCGCAATCAACCAAAATCTCATATTGTCACGTGGTATTACACATTTACGACTTAAGAAGCGTATATCTCAAAAAATATTTACTTTAGCAAAAAGGGCATTTAGAAACCTCTATTTTATTTTCAAATACCTATCCAATGATATCACATTTAATGATGTATTAGCGAATTTATTTTTTTACCCTCCGATTACATGTATGGAGAGTCACTCTTAAAAATATTTTTTTCAAATAAAATGTAGCCTATAAGTTGAACCTAATATTGGTCTATCAGCATGTGAAATTTTATCAAAATCTACCCAGTAGTTATTACGTGATTGACGAACATACAAACAGACAAACAGACAAACAGACAAACAGATAAACAGACAAACAGACAAACAGAAAAAAAATAATCTAAGAATCGTTTTGGTATCTGTGGAACATACATATTACATACCAATCACTCTTTTTGAAAAATATTCAATGTACAGAAATGGTTCGGTTACTCTTTTATTATATGTATAGATTATGCATTTGCTTAAGTATGTTTAGCCTATTGAAAATTTTCTAGGAGCAAGCCACTTTAGTTTCAAATATTGAGGAGGGGTTAGTGTTAAGATAAATCTAAGTCTGTGACACCCCACAACAACCCTTGTCCCGCGGTCCCGCCACCTTGGAAAGGGGTATATATAGTATTAATGGTTTATCTTAAAACTCACTAGGACTAGATAAAGCTATCTTATTTCTTTAATTTATGTTTTTAAGTTACATAAGACAATATAAAAAAATATATATCATTTTAATTTTATGTATGACGTTGACACATTTAATTGTTATTATTATTTAAAAACACAACACCGAAACACCGGGTTAGCGTATTTTGTTTTTAGAAATAATTGAAAATGATTGACTGATTTCAACGATGATCAAACATAATCTCACAAATGACTGTATTTTCTTAGAAATCGCTTATGACTTGGACTGGAAGACGTCATGAATATTAAAACATACTAGGCATTCAATAAAACGTCGGATATGAGGAATATTTTATCAAAACTGGATACACTTCAACCTAATGCACCCGCGTCTTCAACTATTTGTTCATTAAATTGGATACTATTTTCTATTTATACATACTTAAATAGTCCAGTTACTTTAGCATAAAAAGGGGTTAACCTGAGAATGAGAGGTATTAAGCTAAATATTTGTATATACCTTTATTTTGACGTTCTAAAAGCTGTCTCAAAAGTCTTATACAATATCGGGTCTGCATCGAAAGTTATATGAGGTCAAAGGTCATATTTTGCTTATTACCTCTATATACATATTTATGGACATTAAACTACTTGTACTATGGAAACTAGAAAACTGATAGACATACTTAAACACACTTTTTTGTAAATACATACAGATAAATAAACACCCAGACAGCTGCAAAATTACAATGTTCACCGCATCATAATTTTCTACCAGTGGGGATCGAACCCACAACCGCCGACGCAATAGACCATATCCACTGCACCAATCCGGTAGTCTTAGTAAATTTTTGAATGGTTTAAGGTTAAGTAGATATGATCGTGATATTTTCTTTTGCTGCGTCATTTGAAGCATTCTCTAACAAGATGATGCCTTCCTAGTTAAAAAGTTTTTAGCTAGTCACGCAGTTTCAGCTGTGAATTAACTGTTCATTATTTTTAATGATGTGACTTTCAAATTGTTACAATTATATTAACTTTCTTTTAATTAGTTTATAGATTAATTATGTAAGCCAGAAAATCTTTCCTTCTAATCCATAATTTTGGTCAAAGTTTCATAATTATAAAAAATGACGTTTACTAAGTTATTATTTAACACTGAAAAGTTATTATGTCATGTTATCTATTCATATAAAATTAAGTTTGTATAAGATTACAAACTTACGAACGTATTGTCTTCAGTTAGTGTAACTCATCAAGTGCCGGCAAAGCACCTGTGACACTTCCGGTGTTTCAGGTGTTCATGGGCTGTGGTGATCACTTAACAGGTGACCCACATGCTCCTTTGCTTGCTCTGCCATGAAAAAAAATCTGGAAGGTCAAAACACCTAAATAATCGGGAGTTTACATACAAATATACTTGTATGTAAACTCCCGATTAGCAAGCTGCGAGATCCATATGCAACCTTAATAGATCTGTAGGTAGAACTTCAATAAAAAAAATAAATAGGATCTCTTTTAGCTGTGACTCTGAAGTACCTACTTGTAAATAAAACTCAACCAAACTGAGAAGTCCCGATTTAAAAACATAAGAGGTTTAAGATATATTACAGCCAAGGCATTTTAACATAAATGTGCTGCGGTCTGAAAAAGGTTGCGAACCCCTGGTGTGTCTGACAGGAAAGGTTCTCGTAATAGTTGACCGCTTAAAGTTATTTAAACTTGTAAAAAGTCATTCCCGCCTGCTGTCAATAACGAAATAGTTAAAACCTCCGAGCGTCTTGATCAACTTTGTCATAAATGTTGTTAATAATTGTAAAATGAACAAATATACAAATTGTTTATACTTAGTAATAAACATTTTCAGTTTTAATTCAAAATAATATCTTAACTATATTTATGATTGAACGTTAAAGAATTAAACAAAAGGAGCAGGTTTAGACCGCAAAAACGACAACCTCTATGGTATAGTGAGTTGAATAATTCAGTAGTAATTATTGACAACACCAATATTATATGGACTTATATAAATATAACCATACTAGCTCTGCACCTTTACACTATTCGTAGTAAAAGCATAAAACGAGATAGCCTATAGCCTTCCTCATGTACCTGCCTTTCATAATCCAAGACTAATTCATTAATTACAACATTTTTCGCTCTATCTGCTTTTTATATAATACAAAATGATCCACGCGGCTTCGCTCCCATAGCATAATTTATATACTTTCGAATGCTGAAAGAATTTTTAAAATCTCTTCAGTAGTTCTTAAGCCTAGTAGGTATAGGAAACATTTAATTTATTTAAAAACTGGCAGCAAAATAATAAAACATCGCTAAATGTTACAGCAACGCAATCATTGGAATGAGTCACACAGCGATCGTTTTCATTCCGTTCATTTGGCTCAATCGTTCACTCAGTCAATTGAATCGCTTAGTGGCTTTACGCACACATCGACATGTACTCAATTACAAGACCTTAATAGTTTTTTTTTAGTTAGGGACTTATATAACAAAAGCTTAATAATTTTGGATAAGTTTTTACTTCCATATATTCGGTATAAAAGCTTACTTCTCGAATTGATACTGTGAAACACGTGACGGTTCTTATAGTTATTTAAACTTACAAATGTTCCGTCAATAACAATGTAAATACAAAGTCAAAGTGAAATACAAGTCTTATACAACCCTGGTCATCCACTGTGCTGAACAAAATCAGTGTATATGCACAAATAAATTAAGACGTAAGGATGATACAAAAAGATCTTAGGTACCAACAGCGTACGAAACATAAACTGTTTCTTAAATCCAGCTAATATTATTTACTACTCAAGTCATATAAAACAGCATTTCATTCAAAGTTTCACTCAAGTATTATTACAGCAACGCAATCACTGGAACGAGTCAAACGGCGATCGTTTTCATTCCGTTCATTTGGCTCAATCGTTCACTCAG
>LQNK01000132.1:9532-35397 GCA_001586405.1 Phoebis sennae
TGCGGTAATTATTTTTAAAAACTGAAGAAAATAATTTTTAAAAACTGAAGAAAAATTTTAATGAATTATGTATTAAAGAATATTCTGTATTAGCGGCATCTATTGCATATTTGACTAAGTAGCACAGTTACAGTGATTTCTGAATTTTTGTCCACATTCTCTTTTAAGTATTGTAACATAGATGGCGTTGAAAGTAAAAAAAATCGGTCATCACCTCAGAACTAATATTTTTATTATTTTAACATAATGTTATGTTATATATTTATTGGTATTGTTTTTTCAAAATACATATCATACCTGTTTTGTATACCATACCGCGGATTTTTTTCAGATTTTAATAGAAAATAATTTTATTCTTATTTGCTTGATTTTTGTATATTTTATGATCAAAATGAACCGAAGAATTCCTAAATTCAATGGTTATAGTGGGCTTTAGGTAAATATGTCTGGAGAGGTATTCAGATAATTATGTGATTAAAAATGAAAATTTCGAGTACGTAAGTAGGAGCAAATATTTTTTGTGGCGATGTAACATATAAGTAAGTACCTATATAAATGAAAGATAATAGTACATTTTTCATTAAAAATTCGTCTCAATTATTGTGGGTGTAAAATTGCAAGAACACTTTTTTATATAATACATAATATAAGTATCATCTATTTTTCGTCGAAACAAAGAAATAATATTAAGATTTTAGTCAGCTTCCCCAAGACAAATCGTCATACATTAGCTCAACGATAATCTTGACAAACGAATATTTCTCGCTTGACAATAAATTAATTTGAACACAAAATAGATGCGCCATCTTGTTTATTCGTGTTCTTTCTGTGTATTTGTCGAGCAATAATTAATTTGGGTAATGTATTAATTGTTAAATTGTTTTTTATTATTTTATGTTTATAATTATATTAACTGTTGAATATTTGTTATTAATAAGTGTTGTTTTTTTTCTATTTATTGATAGTGCAAAATATGTGCAATTTGAAGCTACGTATACCTGCTGCCCATGAGCATTTGTAAAATCAGAAGCGTCATACCTAAGTCGTTTAATCATCTTTAACATCATCATAGGCTCTTACGTCTATTGCAGACGATTGTGGTGTAATATCTGATAAATCAATGCAGATATAGCGAACAGTGTCTAGTTGTTTATTATACAATTTAATATTCGTTGGAATAAAGATTACTAACCGATTTTCAAAAAAGGTGCCTTTATCTATTTTCAATTTAACAAGATTTTGCACGGACTTTGTATAGATTTCAAGTTAACAAAAATAATGTAAAGGTTATCTTCTACTTTTTAACGTGAGGAAGTCGGTTCTATTTTTTGGCAAAGTCATTATTTTAACATCGTTTTTCTTGGATTGGCTACATGTAACCAAAAAGTTCAATAAAATCAAGTAATCTCTGGTTCCATAAACAATTCCATCTGTCGAAACAAAATTAATTCAATCTTTATGGTCCACGTTAAAACGTGGCTCTTCGAAACATCTGATTTCTTTTATTGTACTGTATTTATTATTGGCTTTTACCGACGACGTCTGCTTTGGCTTTAACTCCATTTTATAATTATTTTTTTAACAAAGCATAGGTAGAATTGTGCAATGCTGATTTTCAGTAATCCTTTTCAGGGTTCCGTAGCAATAAAATGGGACTCTATTACTAAGTCTATTCTGCCTTTCTGTCTGTCCTGTATCTCATAGACCGTGATAACTAGAAAGCTGAGAAAAATTTCACAAATCATGTATTTTCATTGCCGCCATAACATTACATTCTTAAAATAAAAAATAAAATTAAAATAAGGAAGGGAAATCGAAATCCCCGGAAACTTTTTTTTCGAGATATAATTGTTTTCGACGTTTTTTCTAAAATTATTTGTTATTATTATTTTTGTTGCCAATTTTTTGGGTAAGTACAAGAAATGTACGTCCGTTATTGAATACTACTAACAAACTGAAGATTATAGTCCATTGAAATTTTATATGTTTTGGGCTTAGCGTGCCATTGTCAGAGGAGATTGATTGTTAAGATATCAAAGACAAACGACAAATAAAATTGTATTCATAATTATTATTTTTAAGTAATTGTAATGTAATTGTATGTATTATAATATGTATTAGGTTGACTATTCAAAAATACATGTTGTACAATGTTAACTTGAATCAAGATTATTATTATTAAAGAGGAGTAATTGTATTTTCTTTCATGAAAAAAGTTTACAAAGTTATGCTGTACTGCTATAGTTATAAAAAATCAATAATATTGTACTAAATGATCTACCATTCTGTATATTATTGTAACATACACATTATAATCAAATAAAAGCTACATCTTCACTCCTGTCTTATAAATATATCGAAAAAAAAGGAATCCAAAGTCGCCATAAAAGCCAATTTGAATAAAGATAATATTTTGAGTTTTTAATTTTTACAAAAACCTCCCAATATTATGTTAATTTATTAAAATTAAAATTTTCCGGCCCAACCGGCGTTCGAAATAAAAGCATGATTTACGTGAAAATTTAAATTAATCCACGGAAACATATAATGCTACGAAATGACCACGAAAATGTTATTAACACTATTCATTTTAAAATTTTAGCGGTTATCCGTTAGTTTTTTTAGTTACATTTATAATATTTATGTGAAACCTTCAACACGTTTCAAGAGGAAACCGCTTTCAACGTATTAGTATCAATTTTATGTTACAAACCAGACAGTGGCGGCCTTACTTATTTTGAGGCCCCGGCAGGTCTTTGCGAGGCCCCGGGCATTTCGTCTGTGCGAGGCCCCAGACAGCTTGTCCCTGCGAGGCCCCGGGCGATTGCCCTGTTGGCCACCCCCTAACGCCTCCACTGAACCCATAAATTATTTTGATTCAAGGCAAACTCATTTTAAAATACTTACAGTATAAAATGCTATATTTATAACCTATAGTTGTTGTAATTATTGTTGCTGAAAGACTAAAGTTCAATAAATCGTGAATCACTGACGTAATTTTTAGATCCAATAAAGAATTCTGTAAAATATTATTTTGAACGAATAATCTAGAAAAATAGGTAAAGTTTGAAGATGAGTATTTATCATATTGACCCGTGACCGGTGACCACGTTTTCTGTAAATAACTTATAATAATGTGCAATTAACCGCGTTTAAATAAGAAAAGGTTGTTAAATAAAAATTAAATTCCACGGGTTGTTTCATAAAATATTTACAGACCTTTCTTTCTTAATTTAAAACTAGCCTTCTGCGCGGCTTCAATCTTGTAGGATAATATCATAATTATAATCTACTAGCTGATCCGCGCGGCTTTGCTCCCGCAGCATAATGTTATTTAAATAAAGTTTTCCTCTTTATAATATAAATGTAAATTTCACTCACCTAATATGCTTTCGAATAGTAAAAAAATATTTTTTTTAAATCGAATAGTAGTTTTCGTGTCATTATAAACATCTATTTATAAACATAATTAAAGTTTCCTCGTTATAATAGACAGTTACGTCTTAGTTTTATTTATATTAATTATAATTTTTTGCTCAGTTTAATGAAGGTGGATTGCATTAACCGATTACCAAATTAAAACCGACTCTTGTTAACACTTTGGGTTAATGTTTCATTAATCTCACAATAAAGGCTCCCTACTTTGCGTCTGAATAAAATCAGAGGCTTTTTAGCTTCACTTGATCGACTATGACACAGGTTTGCCATTAACAGCTAGATTAGAAAAGAAATTTCTTTTTTATTATATCGATATATTTTTGAACTTTAAACTATAAAGATAGTAATTGTTCGAAATGAAACAATCGGTTGGATTTTTAAGATACTTTCTTATAGTCTAATTTGTGAGGAATATAAAAATCGCGCGACTATCGGTTCAGTTGTACCTGGCAAAGCAAAAAATATAAATACGTAAAACACACTGCATAACGTAATATTTTCCTTTTTTTTTTTTATTTTAAAACTATTCTTGTAGGCTAACATCTGTCCGAAAGGGGTATATTGAAAAACGGCGTTGCGGCTATATTCAGCATATGTTGCGGCATCTTAGGATGCCCGTAACATATGCTGAATATAGCCCTTTTGCCTACTATTTTTGATTGTATTTTTATTGTACTGTTTAAGTTTTTGATTGGCAATAAACGGATTTTTTATTTTTATTATTATTTTAATTGCCATCTGCTGCACGCATTATCTTGTATAATTTTTCTGTCACCGTTCTATAACGGTATTAGCATGTCTTCTACACTTCACAGTAGGCAAGGCTCTTTAAAAATTTTGGCGTTATTATTGGTAGATCATACTCGCTGTCGTCGGTGAATAATCGATCTTGGGTCTAAATAAGTTGGATACACCTTCTATAGGCTATCTGTCATTGCGTTATTACACTGGATACCTAAATAAGCTATAAGGCAGATAGATAGCTACAGAAAATTCCTGTTGTTATTTTATAAAAAGAGAACGACAAGATTTTTCTCAAGCCAAATTCCTTTATTTCAAAGCAAGCACAACAAAACATACCACTGTCGTTCAAGAATTCCTCAGTCAGAATTGACAAATTGTCTGACTTTTTGTCTACACGTGTCGGGTGTGATGGATTCTCTAAAAAATCCAGTAAAATAGTTGTTACTTTTTTAATTCACTCTAAAAGTGTCGTGTTCAATGTCGGATACAGAATAATGTCTTAGAACTTTTGATTGAAATCTCTGGATTGTTACCAATTATAAAACGCGAATAATTAGGCGTCCAAATAAACTGGCATACATTTTACTGCAATCCTGAAGCATTACATGTTTTTAACAATGTTTGTCACTAATAATTACATTAAATGGACCATCATTTGATCCTCACTGAGTGTGATAAATCGAGACAATACTGACAAGTACCTAAACATTATACAAAGCTATTGCTCTATATATTTTTTCAATAATTTCTTGATAGTATATATTATCCTCTTTCCTACCCCTTCCCTATTTATATGATAAATGCGGCAGTATATGAGGATGGATGTGTGTTTGTTAGTCTCTTTCACGCAAAACAAATTAACCCGGGTGCTTGCATGAAACTCTATATCTTGACATCAGAAAACCACATACATGGAACAAATGATGGGAACGAAGTCGATCGAAGAAGGGGGCACAAGCTAAAATATTGTAATTTATCGGTACGTTTATCAGCACAATATGTAAAATATTACCTTATAGTACGGCTATAAATTGTCTGTGAAAAATACTTTGATGTGACATAGTTTTACTTATAATGTCGTAAAGTATAGTACAAATTATTTAAATGCTTAGCTGGTATGTTTGTTTCTGTGCTATTATCCAGTTGTTTAACAGCAGTTTAACACATTATAGTGTGTCTTTTTCTATATTAAACTTATGTAGTACATTGAAATACGTTACGTACGTTACGGACATTTCCGTTCGTGTTGTGGGATACGACATTCAAGGGTGTAAAATATATGTTTATGTCAAATTTAAAAGAGCATCATGGATGTGTATAGTAACATATTGCATTTTTAATGTTTCCTTACACCAAACAAAAGTTATTTCTTATAATGCGAAATGTGAAAACACTCTCTCTCAAAAGGCTGATTTTTACTTCGTAGCGTGTATAGAATTTGTCACAGCCCTGAGGCTTTTTTCAAACGACAAAAATCGTGCAACCACTGTATGATTTTAACACTGACAAAAATATTCATCATTCGTTACATTTCCTCACTATTTTCATAGTCCAACATTTTATAAATAGTAAGGAAATGTTGTCCAATATTTTCATTTAGCAACGAATACTAAAATTACAACCTGGAATTAAAACGTCATTTTAGCAGTTAAATGGTGGGCAATACCATTAACAAGTGCAGTTGAGTTAGAAGCATTCCCGAAATACACCGGACGGCGGTACAATAAAAACTATAACTGATACGGGAACGCCGTCGCACGCGCAGCTAATATTAGACCGGGGTGTCAAAGATAAGTAGAACAGATGTGACCACACTTGGGAATTAGATAAAGTATTAACTTATGATATTGGTGTGTACAATTCATTTATAAATATATTTATTTATAAAGCTAAATTTTTTGTTGGTTTGTTCGTTTGAATGTGCTACTTTACTATTGGTGCGAATTGAAAAATTAATTTTTGTATTACTTAGAGTTTAGACCATTCATTGAGGAAGGCTGCAGGTTATAATATAACATTATGCAAAGGAAGCGAGCATAGCGCAACAGTTAGCTTAAATAATATAAACGGAAAGGATTCGAGCTATATATTTTTTGCTAATTGCTATAATTTTGTTTTATTAAAGTAAAAAATAAAATAATAATAAATAATAGAGCAGTATAATATGGACATTTTTGTGTAAGTAATTAAGATATACATATTAACAAACACATCAAGTACAGTGCAACTGCGTAATAAAGTTTAAACAAGAGAAAAACAACCTTACCAACTTGAAACAGGCTCTGAATATTCGCCGGGTTTTAAAAGGAGCAAATCGTCCTCTAATGCAGGAATTTTATACGCTTATATTTTTATAATTAAAGCACTTCGTCCGTGTAATGAAACTGTATGAAAATTTTTTGTAATAAAGTTTTGTCCGAGGACATTAAACATGTGGAATGAAGTTATCCAAATTACACTTTACTCTGTTGGACAGAATTTTTTGTTTGGATATAATATACGTGAAATGTGACTTTTTATTTTGTATGTCTACAAATGATATAGGTACAGAAGTCAAAATGATGTTTGAATTAATCAACACATAGACCCGCATCTATAATAATAATTAATATTTTGGGATATTAAATACAGCGCCATCTAATCCCAAATTAAGAATAGCTTGAACAATGGAAACTAAATAACAAATTGACATTCGTTTTTTTGTAAATGCATACTATAGATAGATAAGCACCCAGACAGTAGAAAATGACAATGTTTATCGCATCATATTTTTCTACTCGTGGGGATCGAACCCACACCCCCTTCGACGGTATAGAACATTGCTACATTCACTGCGCCATTCACGATCCAAGGAACTTCGGACATTTCTCAAAGGAATAGGAGCACAGATTATTCAGATGGGACCCGAAAAATCGTTCGGGTAAGCGGTGTCAATGTGTGCATTGCTATAGCACGCTTGGTTTAGAAGTAGACTTCGGTACATATCTATTTTGTGGTGTATCTGTTTGCCATACTCTTTGCCACTTTTTACCATTGGCTCCTCGTTAGTCCTCAATTGTAAGTCAAAAGCTTCACTTGCTTATTTCAGTGAATTATAAACATTATTGTGATATAAATGGTTATAATAACATCGATTTAGTGTGTGTACAATGTGTGTTCAGTGCATACTCGTGTTTATATAGGTGTGTATTTATATGTTGTGGTGTTTTATATAGGCCTTGTCTGAATGTTGGTGGGTTTTTAGGAATTTTAAGTTAATTATGATTTTTATTAAACGTTGCTTTAAGACTTGCAAATAGGCATAGGGTGGTCAATTGAACATGTGTATATTTCAATGGCATTTTTGTGTAGTACATTCATACATATTACCAAGAGGAAAACTTTGTTGGTAATGCTCAAAAATTAATGGACCGATTTTAAAAATTCTTTCACCATTCGAAATCTACATTATCCACGAGTAGCGTAGGTAATATTTTATAGGCTACTAGCTGATCCGCGTGGCTTCGCTCGCCTATGTTGATTCGCCTATACGGATTCGGAAGAATCCCTCTACGTATTGGTAAAAGAAATTTTTGAGCCTATACAATACAAACATACAAAAATACAAAGGTTTCGGAACATTATGCTACGGAAGAGAAGTCGCGCGGATCAACTAGTGAATTATAAAATAAATAAATAGGCTTTTAGAACGAATCCTGTAATTGTTATCTTCACGATTAAATTCAAATTTAAAATCACAATTAGTTTAAACTGGATAGTTCCTGTTCATTCGGCTTTTATTAGTCAATTTGTAATTAAAGATTAAATAGATTATTTCGAAACTGTAAATAAATATTGTTTTCATAATTACGTAGACAAAATTAAATTGATCGATACCTAATTAAGCGCATTGATTGTTGTTATTACTTCGTGCCAATTTCTATAAATGTACGGTTTTCAATAATTAATAAAGAAAGTTTCAATAAAAATAAATTGTATACACTTTTCCTTAAGAACGAAAAAGTATCTTTGATCTTAACCTTTATATTTATAAATCTTATACTAAATTCTATTACTAAATATTTTTTAAAATTGTATTGCGAAGCAGTGGTGACAAACCTTTTATACATTTATTTTTTATCATAATATTCTCCCTATAAATCTCACGAGAAAACATAAAATGGGATTACCGTACTGCATTCAATCATGTTAATATCATTTTTGGCTTAACTGCAAGAAAACCGTCGGTGATTAATTAGATCATAGCTTCGTCGTAACAAAAAATGCTGTGACACATTGTCATAATTTAATTGGAAATATGTCACTCTTCCTTATTTATTCATTCTTCATTCCTGTTATGAGATCACTAGCTGTTTCGCGTGACTTCGCTCCCGTAGCAAAGTGTTATATTATAATCTAAAAAATTCATCAGTTGTATATCTAGCACGTTTTTTTTTAATCGGACCAGAATACCAGCGTCTTGGTCAATTAAGAAAGGCATTATGCTGAGCTAGGGCCTTTTTATAGAAAACAATACCCTTTATTTTGCACACTTACAACTTTATTTCGTATTATGTCTATTATTTGTAAATTTGTCTTTGTATGTGTAATGAAATGTTCTATGAATAAATAGGTTATCTATCTATCTTTTTTCTGTGCGTTCAAATTATAATAAAATATCTAATATAGGTATAAGATAATGCTGCGATAAATCACGATGAAACCTTTTTGACATTATTACAATGGAACCATAAAAACCCATGATCTAATTATGCCTGTAAAAATAATAAAATTGTGACACATTGTCTGCGCTGCGAGCCGATATAAATTATGTACCGGAGATGTACAGTAAAAATGATTTGCTACTTAACCTCGAGTTTAGGCTTTTTACTAACGTACGACATTGAGAGTTTTAGCAATTGTGACACTTTATGTGCGCTGCGTACTAAATAATACAATTTTTACTAACGTGCGACACAATTTTCCGGAAAATTGAAGAATAAAAAAAAGAAAACCGCAGTCGAATCGTATGTATTAGTTTTCATGTTTCAATGATCCACATTATTGGGTTATATATCGAGGTAGTAGCCTCCCGCTATTTTTTTTTAATATCTTTAATGTACAGCATTTTTATTTCTTAAGTTTTATTATATGTATAGATGTGTATTATTGCATCGTATGACAGAATTAGCAAAGATAATTTTTAATGTTTAAATTGTTAATTGTGACACGTTGTATATGTAAATCTCCAGGATTTAAAAATCAAAATGAATTGCTACCAATCCCTGAATTTTAGGCCTTTTACTACCGTAGGACAAAGGATTAGCTTATAATTCTATTGTGATGTATTGTATGCGTCGCTATAAGCCAATATAAATTATATACCGGATACGTACACTAAAAATTATTTGCTGCCGATAGAAATGCTGCCGATAGAAGTTTTAGGCTCTGTATAATCGTGCGACACGGGTTCTAAAACTTATTTTGGTTTTACTTATATTTTCTGATAGACTGATTAAGCCGCCATCACAACATTAATTCATTGTTTTAAATGATTTGTCATCAAGGATTTGATACTTAAAAATGATTTATGGGGCTTATTTATTCACATACTTTAAATAAGAATACATCGTTTGAAAATCTACACCCAAGTTTGATTTAAAATATCTCAAAATTAATTTAATGTAGTAATTAATTTAATGTTGGTAGTAGTAATATTCATTTTTTTCTCTTATAATTGGTACGCACTAACCCTCCTCATATTAGTCTCCGTCTAAGAGTTTAATGGGTATAAAGAGCTTATTCTGTTGATTTTCGAGGAGTTCCCTGCAATATCTTCAAAATAAATGTTTAGACTTGAACCAAATTTCTATGGGACCAAACCGACTCTACTCTATCAAGTCGAAATCGGTCAATAAATTCCAGATATATGCGGTAACCTACATAATAAAATACGGTCGAACAACCTCCGTTTTAAAAAATATATTGCTTTCTTAAAACATTCCGCTTACGGCCATTTTCAATAATGTATCAATGATTATGGATAGATTGTCATGTCAAATTATATGACAATAGATAGACAAAAGTCATAGCAAATGTATCCGTCGTTAGGATATTGAAATCAAAGTAAGTGTAAATAGATAGATTTGTCTGACTTTAGGAAGCAAAACAAGGGAATAGATAGAATATTGAAAACGGCCGTTAGTGTAATAAGTCTCAAGTATATTGCCAGCCTAAACATATTAGTAACGGCGCCAGAAGCGTTGTAAATATTTAAAATTTGAAATATGAAATTAATTGAGTGTATGAAATATAAATTCACGCTTGTTGTGAAATATTTATAACGTAATTTTTAATATTTTAGTGTCAATTAACGTTATGAATAGATTTTCCATTCTGTCATATTTCATAACAAATCAAGGGCAACAAGAGTTCAATAAAACAGTTTATAATACCTAAATGATTAATAATATATTTTTTATTTTCAAGATTGTATAACCTACTCTACACTAATATTATAAAGAGGAAAGATTTGATCTTTGTTTTGTTTGAATTGAATAGGTTCCGGTAGGTCTATTGCGACAAAGGGTGTGGATTTGATCCCCGCGAGTATAAAATTATGATGTGATGAACATTGTAATTTTCTATTGTCTGGGTGTTAATTTATCTATAGTATGTATGAATTTCCAAAGAAAAGTATGTTTATCAGCTATCTAGTTACTATAGTACAAGCTTTGCTCAGTTTGGGACTAGATGGCTTTGTATTAAATGTCCAGGAACATTAATTATATACGTATACTTTTAAAAAGAACGAATAAAATAATGTTGTAGTGAGCATCCAAACAATATTCTCTATTGATCTCAGGGTTTGTAAAATATTGGTCATGTTTTTGCCTCTATATTGAGATACTACACAAAGTAATGTTTCAAAGCAGCTATTTATATAGAATTGATTTAGTTTTCTGTAACATAAACAGCAGTGCATAAATAGAGAGAATAACTTACAATTTATGTAAACGTTTCAGCTTCAAGACATTATGCAGACAATTTACATTCAAGTAAATAGTTTATCCGAGGTCTTATTGAGTTTTGTTGATATTGGAGTTAGCGTTCCAATAGCATTCTCGTTTTTTAAAATAAGAACTTTGTTTTTTTTTATATTCAATTATAATACAACCATACCGCGCGCTTAGCATAATGTTATATAGCCTGTGTCATTCAGTGTTTCATTTGTGTCATTTTTGGAAACGTTCTTGAAGGTTTTGTGTGAACAAATAACAAACATACATACGAAAACAAAAATGTTTCCTCTTTTTAATATTATGGTAGGTTTATTGTATAGACTAGCTATGGGGCGGTTTTAATCGTATAGAATTATGCTCGCAAAAATAGCATACATTACAGAAAGTTTTGCGGAATATATATTAATAATAGCTAGTTAAATCCAGATCAAAATTATTTTCGAACCAAAGGAATTTGATCCAATTTTCACTCCGAATAAATTAGCTTTTATTAGACAGACACGCCTGATAAAAATTCTTATCATGATGAAAGAACCAAATCATTTCAAAATTTCATTACAAATTATTATGATATATACCCAAACTAGGTTGATGTTTTGTTATATTATATGGAATTATAAGACTACTTTTAATCGCAGTAGAGGTAAAGATTATCGAGCGATGCGAGGTCTCAGTATGAATGTTACAATGCACTTTAGATCTTGATTAAATTTCAAAAGCGAATAGTCTAGATAAAACAAAATTTCGATTACGAAGATGAGAGAAATCGGTAGGGGTTACGAAGATAGAGGGGAGGGGGCGAAATATGCAATTTTCAAATGAATATAGTTGAGTGTTGTCTTAAATTAAAGGTCTTGCTTTATGCATTACAACGCGAGGTCTAGCTCGGAGCGAGCCACTAGTATTTTTTAGTCCTCACACATGTTCATAATACATTGTTTAATTTCAGCTCGTCCAAACATTAACAATGAGTTAAAGCCGCCAGATCTCGTGGCACCAGGATGAGAGGTGATAATGCCACGTCGTAAGCGCAGGCTGGCGTCCCGCGTGAGGGACTACGTGCGCGGCTTCCTTGCGTTCCTCTTCAGCAACGTGGGCATCGTGGTGCTGGTCGTCGCGTATACTATAGCTGGTAAGTGGTCCCTGGTATATTAAGCTGGATAGAGGCAGTAGTATCTGACTGAGGTGACCCCCTTGCTCCTTTGCTTGCTCTGCCATAAAAAAAATATTACGTGCGTGGTCTGCGTTGCTCTTCAGCAATGTGTTGCTGGTTGTTGCATATATGTGGCTGGTAGGTATACATTGACTCAAATCGTGTGACTATAGGATTGGCTTTGGTTAGCCGTGGTTTTCCAAAGACTCATCTCACCAACGACTTCCAAATAAATCCAGGATATAAGTAGATTACGTTTTATGATCCTCAATTAATATTTTTCTTTCTCATTGAGTCGATTAAGTTTATTTGATCCTGATTAATGATACGTTCTTTTCTTTGTTTGTTAATATACCTACATAAGTTTGTCTAAGTATTTTATAGGAACCAATTTTAATCAGCCATAAGATGGAATTTATTCAAAAACACTATAATATACGCCCTGAAATACCCTTTATGAGATTTCTTAAGACCGCTTTTAAAAGGGAATAAAAAGTACATAAAACACATCAAAGCGAAGCTTTGTGTACTGCCGCGTACTTTCAGGTAAGGTTTCAGTAATAAACCGTTACAATAAATCACACCCTTTCTCAATAATCAATAAGGTTACCTTCGAATAAATAGAACAGGATCGGGTATTCATAAATTACATTAGCCTGAAGATATAACGGCATTATTGTTTACATTACATTGAAGACAGCTCTTCCATGTTTGGCCTTTAATTTTGGTTAAATTATTAACTCCTCCTCCTTCTAAGATGTAATATTTCACATCAAACATGCCTATTATGCTCTACAAATATAAATATCAAGTATCAGTATTGTACATACTTTGTTTTGTACGATGAACAGGAGCCCAGAGGCTGTATTCACTTTCCATTCCTTTCATCATGTTCTAATCTTCTTATCACATGCTCTTCTTTAAACCAGCGAGGCATCTACGACACTTTGATGGTGTAGGTGTTTATGGGCTGTGGACTGCTTGCAGCTTGCCTGCTATGCTATTTAGTAATACAATAGTTAATTTATCCAACGATTTGTTACTCAGGTTGCCTTTTTCCTGATTCTTATTTAAACTTCTTTCTCTTTTAATGTTCAAATGTCTAAATTTATGTTTAGATTTACAAAATAGGCGTATGGAATTTAGCATCCCGTTAATATCTTTGCCTAACTAAAGTAAGATAAATCGGTTATTAGTCGATTCCTAATGGATCTAAGCCATACCAACCAAGAGCCATTACGCCTTTATTATAGGTTATTCTAATATTGTGCCGAAAATAGAATTCCTGTCTTTTGGGAAATGGGACGTTAATCTCAGGTCGAATTCTATAGGCCTCTGAGCTTCAGACTAAATTTTCATTACGTTGGAATAATTTTGAAGGTTTTCTTTAGGTCCATTGTGGCACTAATCATATTGCTTATAAATTTGAGTCTATTTTGGGATAGTTTGTTCTTAATTCCTTGATATTAAATATTTTTAATTTTTGGCTTTAATTACTTTACGATAGCTTTTTACATTAAGTTATTAAAGATTATTATATAGAATTTGAAAAATCGACATTAATACAATGTGGTTGATTAAAAAAGTTTACCTTTTATATGTACTTGTAAAAGTTTAAAGAAAAAAAATGCAATTAAGTAAATCTTATTAATACTTTAAATGCGAAAATTTGTGAGGATGTATGTATGTATGTTTGTTACCCTTCCACACAAAAACTACTGTGCCATTTGTGACGAAACTTGGTATTCATATAGATAAGGATCCAGAATGACATGTAGGCTACTTCTAATTCCGAAATTCCCACGGGATCAGAGGTTACATACGCGGATCGAACTTGGCTACAAAGCTTGGCTAGTTTATACACCAGAAAAACACATAGGTACAATTTAAATTGATTCCACGCGAGCAAAACCGAGAGCAGAATACTTTATAATATCAAATAAATGACCTTTTGTTAGGGAAACACAATTTCCAACGGGCATAAATAACGCGATATTACCAATATTACTCTACATTGGCTTTTATTATTCTTACACTCACTTTACTTTCAGGTGCTTTCATGTTTCAAGCAATAGAAGGTGCGAGCGAGATGGAGCGAGTCAACAATATGGCGAGGGAAAGGGACAGCACTGCTCAGTATTTGTGGCAAAATGTCACGTTAACGCTCAATTTGTTCAACGATACCGCTCTTAAGGAGAGGTCAGTAACAATTTGCCTTTGTGATAGGTTTTTATCCTTTATTTTTAAACATTTCAAGCTAATAGGAAACATCGACAGGCCATATTTTAAGAATAATATTGCTTTCCTGATGAGGAAATCTGGAACTTCAATTTGTGAAATTTGTAACAAAATTGAGAATGTGCAACATTTGCTGATGGAATGTGAAAAGAATAAAAATCAACGGGAATCACTGATTAGGGAATTTAAATTAAATGTTATGGATGTTGGTCTGATTTGTTCCATTTTAGCAAGTCCAAATTTGTAGTTTGGTAAAAGATCCCTAGTCAGTGATTTAGTCTATGTACATATAATTTGAATATTTTTTAAAATAAAAAAAATATGTAAATGTAAATGACGTTCTAAAAGCGTCTCGAAAGAGGCAACAGAAAACATTTTGACTTTGACTTTTTGTTTCTTTTTGTAATAAGCTTCATTCTTTATACTTAGATTGACTATTTCTTGTTACAGAATAAGTATAGAACTATTACATTATCAGCGGAAGATAGTTTTTGCTGTCCGTCGTGGTTGGGACGGCGGACGGTCGTCCAGGCAGTGGAGCTTCTCTTCTGCCTTCCTGTACTCTCTGACAGTGATCACCACTATAGGTAATGTATATGTATAATTTCAATAGAGGCGCAGGAGATGTTATAGTGCACAAGTATGCACGAATACATGTGCACTATCTGACAGTGATTACTACTATAGGTAATGCATTCCTATATCGGCCAATCTCTACAGAGATTACCTAGGTACGCAGGAGATGTTATAGTGCGTAAGTATGTGTGTGAATACAGGTGCACTATCCGAGAGTTATCACTGCTATAGGTATTGTAGAATACCTACAGAGACTAACCAGGTGCGCTGAAAATATTATAGTACGCAAGTATACATAAATAAATGTGCACTGTCTGACAGTGATCACCAATACAAGTAATGTAGAATCTCTACAGAGACTGACCAGGTGCGCAGGAAATATTATAGTGCGCAAGTATGCACGAATACATGTGCACTGTCAGACAGTGATCACCACAGTAATGTAAGGTTTGCTTTTGGCAACAACTTTACAACAAGACGGCATTTTTGAAAGAAAAATTACGAAGCCCTCATAACATATTACGACAAACTAGATATACCTACGTTTTTGTATTCTCTTTCGATTATTGTATTTGCTTTTCAGCGTCACTCGAGTCATCGGCACAATCCATCTGCTATTATGCTTGAGAAATAGTGTGAAAACATTGTTCAATGTAACTTGAAACGACCTAATTCAAGTACTGCCTGTATCTAATTAATAACATTCATCATCCAATTTAAGAATGGTCTCTATCCAATTTAATAATCCGCCCTTGAAAGTAATTCATAAGACGATAGACAAAATATCATAGAACCTTCTAGGCTTAACGAAGTTTAATTGAAAGTACATTGAAATTTCAGAATTTAATATCGAAAATTCACACTAGTGTCGTAACAATGGACGTAAGTCGAGTTCTACGAATTTCATGTTATTAAACTTGTATTAATATCGTTAGACCGTTTATTTGAGAAATTGAATATTTTTATGTGAAATATATTTTGAATTCATAATTAGAATTTAAAATTTTTACAATTAATATTACTTAAATAAAATAAATAAATAAATCTTCTCGATTATTTTACACAACTCTACTTAGTCCCAAACTAAGCATAGCTATGGAAACTAGATAATTGATAGGCATACCTAAACATACTTTTTTTTTGTAAATACATACATACTATAGATAAACTTACACTCAGACAGTAGAAAATTACAATGTTCATCACATAATAATTTTCTACTCGTGTGGATCGAACCTACGCTCCCAGCGCAATAGACGGGTGCCACATCCACTGCCCCAATGGGGTCGCCAAAAATATATAAAAACGTTATATTATAGTATGCAATCCTTCTACGATGTGAGTTTGACTTCTATATTAATATTAAAAACAAGAAACATTTATGCTTTTGTTTGTATATTAGTAAAGATATGATACAGGGCAAATGCTGAGTGGTCAACCCTTTTCCTGAAATGCACTGCCGTACACTTTTACCTTAAGCTTTAGTTAAAATTAATTTTTAGAATAAATAATTTATTAGTTTAGTTTAATAATTGTATAATAAGTTTCTGGAATAAATGCCTTTTCTTTTGTTCTAAAGTACACAAAACCGGGCCGATTTTTAAAATTCTTTCAACAATAGAAATCTAAATTTTTCTTGAGTGACAGGAGCTAATATTTTGCTACGGGAGCGAAGCCACGCGGAGTAGCTAGTATGCTATAAAATTAGCCCATTAATATTCTACCAAAATGAATAGTTTTCAAGACATTTGCATTTTAATGCGGTTGTTTGAAATTCCGATCCGTTTATACTAAAACTAGCTGTTACGTGCGGCTTCACTCTAGTAGCATAATGTAATATAGCCTGTATCCACTGAAGATGCAGCTTTCCAATGTTGAAAGAATTATTGAAATCGGTCCAGTGGTTTTTGTGTAAAAACATTCTAACATAATATATACAAAAAGCTATGTTTTCTCTTTTTACACTCATTATCTATTTCTTTGTATTTATATGCGGCCTGTATTCCCATCCCATTCCTCTCCCGTCCTGTTCTACTCCCCTCCCAACTTCCTATCATTAATCCTCTCCTTATCCCCTCCCATTCGGTGAAGCCGGCAAGGCATCTACGACATTTTATGTTGTAGATGTTCATGGGCTGCGGTCTGTCACTTAACATCAGGTGAACCGCATGCCCCGCTTGCCTGCTATAACATAAAAAAATATATATATGATAGACTTCACCGATAGCGCCCGAGCCGCACCCGCGCCCCCTCACTGTGTGAATCGGAAGTATAAAAAATTTAATTTCCAAATCGTATACAATGATCAATGATTACTTTGTCATCGCATGTTCATTATGAAAATAATTATCATTCACAAATCACGTGTATTGATATCGAGTTAATTATTTGTAGGGAGAATTAGATCAATTGATTTATTGTTTTATAGGATGTATAGGATGTGAAAATTTCCTATCGCAGTGGTGACTAAGAGCCATGGGTTATAATTGATAATTTCAAAGTACCTACATCTGATGCCTACTTTTTATTATTTAGATTAATGATGACGACTAATTGACGCAGTGGTTCGGCAATAGTCTATTGCGCCGGCGGGTGTGAGTTCGATCCCCACTAGTGGAAAATTATCATATGATGAACAATGTAATTTTCTACTGTCTGGGTGTTCATTTATCTTTAGTATGAATGTATTTACAAAAAAGTATGTTTAAGTATGTCCAAACTAAGTAAACCTTGTACTATGAAGACGAGATGACTGATAGACATACTTATTCATACTTTTTTTTGTAAATACATGCATGCTATAGATAAATTAACACCAAGACGGTAGAAAATTACAATGTTCATCACATCATAATTTTCTACTCGTGGGGTTTGAACCGACAGCCTCCGGCGCGATAGACCATTGCTGTTTCCACTGCGCCATTCAGGTCGTTTTTAAAAAGTTAAACGATTAAAAAGTTATCTTTCTTGATCATTTGAATGTACCTCCAAAATATAATTGATGAATGTATTTGATTTGATTTAAATCATTATTTATATATATTTGAATTCCGACATTACAATTTCACTATAACATTGGTATCTTCATTATGTAAATAGATTACGCTAACCTCGTATCGTAGCGCGCTCAAATCACAAATGTATTGATTAATTAAAGTTTATATTAACGTGTATTGTCCTTTGATATACATGTTTGTCATAATTATTATAATTTTTTTCCTTAATAACAGAATTGAATTATAGGATAGATTTAATTTAAAGTTTTCCTTTTAATGCATTGGTACTGAAAGATGGTTAAATTTTCCCTTTTGGGTGATACGTTTTAAAAGAAAAAACTAAAAATTACATTGTATAATATATTTCATTGAACACTAACCGATGTTAAGGTCTATATATCAATGATGTTACATGCTGAAAATATTTGATAGGAAAAGTCATTATACAATTAAAATGCTTACTCTATGTTATCGGAGTATACCGGTGGTATTTGCTTACGCATCGTTATGTTCCAATTTAACCTAATTCAGAGGGTTGGGGTGAATACATAACTAGATACTAGAGGCCCTATACCCCAACTACCCTGTTTTGATGACCCAAATGGCACAGTGGATATGGCAACGGTCTACTCAGCTGGAGGGTGTGTTTTCAATCCACACAGGTAGAAAATTATTATTATTATGTGATGAACATAAATAAAATAAAAATAAAAAATATTGTAATTTTCTAATGTCTGGGTGTACAAATATCTATAGTATGTATGTATTTACAAAATAAAGTATGTTTACGTGTCTATTTGTCCTCTGGTTTCCATAGTACAAGCTTTGCTTAGTTTGGGATTAGATGGCGTAGTGTTCAATTTCCCTAAATATTTATTTATCTATATTTCTGGATCCTTCGAAAGTGTCTACATCTACTGCAGATTTAGGCCCTTCTCCCATTAGGCAACGTAAACTGAACTTGAGTCTCGAAGACTAGCTGTCACACGTCATTTACATACATAACAATGGAGCCTCGCACATTAAGCTACCGGTTTCCTACGCGTACGCAACTAGAATCGCGTGATTTCTTTCCCCCATTACGATACTCATAGGCGACGTGAACTGAACTTGAGTCTCGAAGACTAGCTGTCACACGTCATTCACATACATAACAATGGAGCCTCGCACATTGAGCTACCGGTTCGCAACTAGTATCGCGCAACCCGCCGTGTTGGTCACTTGTGCGTCGCGTCTCTAACACATCTCCTCAAAATGGCGGAGTTTGTTGACAGAACATTACATAGCAACGGTAGCTTGGTTACGACAAAAAACTATAAAATGTCTTCGTGTGTAATTAGAAAATGTACCATTCTGTAAATAAAAATATAAAAGGAAAGTATCATATCATAGGAAGTTATTAGTATTTCTAGAAATAGTAAAAAACAGAAACTTCAGCATAAAATTAAGAACAAGGTGCTCAATACAGCTGTTTTACCTTGCCTGACATACGGATGCAAGACATGGGCTTTAAGACATGAAGATGAAGTAAGAATTACTATATGCCAACGAAAAATGGAAAGAAGTATGCTACGACTAAGATTATCAGACAAAGTAAATAAAAAAATAATTAGAAACAGAACAAAATTATCGGATGTAAAGATGAGAATCAGTTTACTTAAATTGCATTGGGCGGAGCATATATGTAGGCTTAACGACAATAGATGGACCAAACAAATAACTGAATGGACACCGAGAGAGAGAAAAAGAAGACCGAGAAGACGTTGGAAGGATATTTCTACAGAAAGATGTGGAGCAGAATGGATGCAAAGGGCAAGAAATTTGTGGAAAGGATTAGGGGAGGCCTACGCCGCAGAAGTGACTATTACTTAAAATATGTGTTTATACTTTATATATTTAATTTGGTAAGATATATTATTTTTCTGTATAAGAGTGGAATATATGTTGTATAAATAAAGATAGAATTTAAGAAAAACAATGTAAAGAAATAGAAATAAAGGCTTTTTATTTTATTTTATTTTATTTTATTTTATTTTATTTTATTTTATTTTATTTTATTTTATTTAAAGACGACATTGTCATTGATGGTCGCTTTTTTCACGGTAGTCTTCTTTGGATATAACATATCTATACATTATAATATACGAGTATCATTGCTCATCTTCTTATATATAAAAATGAATCGGAAAATGTGTTTGTAAGCGCATAACTCAACAACGACTGGACCAATTTGGACAATTCTTTTTTTTAAATGTTCGTTGAAGTTCATGCATGGTTTTTACGACGGGAAATTGCCGGGTCCACACGAGCGAAGCCGCGGGCGGAAAGCTAGTCTCCAATAAAATAGTATTGAAATTCTTGTTTAATAAAATGGGTTGTCACAAAGACAGTATGAAAAATACAATATCAGTGCAAAATCTTGATACGCGTAGGATACCAATCCTACGCGTCCGCAACTAGTATCGCGTGACTCGACGTGTTGGTCTGTTTTGCGTCGCGTCTCTTACGAATGTCTAAAAGGCCCTCTACACGGTCGGGACAAACCGCCGACCAAGGTGACCTTTGTCGGGTCGGTGTAAAAATCAACCATGTAGACGTTGGTTGGCCGACCAATATTTGGTTCGTCCCGACGGTCGGTGGTCGGGTGCGCAGCCTACCCGACAGCCGACGCGAGCGCTTCATTCTGCGATTGGTAGTCAACGCGAGCGCAAAAGTCAGTGCAAAATCTTGTTAAATTGAAAATAGATAAAGGCACCGACTATGTATAGATTTCAACAAAAATGAAATAAAAGTTATTTTCTACTTTTTAGAGCGAGGAAGTCGGTTCTATTTTTGGCAAAAATTTCTATTTATCCCTTTTTAGTGTCATATGAAGGGTAATCACATCATCTAGTCACAATTCAGTTGATATATACATCATTGAACCTTAACCGCAGTGCTTATTCCGTTGATTTTCGAGGAGTTCCCTGGAATATCTTCCCAAGGACGATCAGACTTGAATCAAATTTGGAACTGGAACTCTACTCTTTCGAATGCGAAAATAATTTTCCAAATCAGTCCATAAACGCCGGAGATATGCGGTACCATACATAAAAATACGGTCGAATTGATAACTATAACTCCTCCTTTTTTTAAAGTCGGTTAATGATAAGTTGTCCCAAACGCCCGACCGTGTAGAACGAATACAAAAATTGTCGGACCCGACCAAGGCGGTTTGTGCTGATCGTGTAGAAGGCCTTTAAAAGACCTATCTTTTTTACGTTGCACAAATGACAAATTTGTCATTTTTTAGTAGCATAATGTGCGAACGTCAGTTGCAAACTAGTATGCAACAAATTTTCGACTCGAGTCGCGTATCTTTCTAGTCTCCTAATGGGAGAAGGGCCTTAAATAATGAATGGATTCGATTGGTAAATTATTATAGCAACTATTTTGAATTCCCCTATTACAACACTGGTATCCAATCTCCATTATGAAAATAGATTACGTTATATTCTCTCGTATATATCACAAATGTATTTAGATCGATTAATTAAAGTTCATATATTAAGATATTAATAGATTTATGTCTATCGTAAACTGTTGGCAATGGTAGTAAACTTATAGTATGAGTCTATGACGTAAATGTAATAAGCTAGCTTGGCATTGTCTTGTATTAAGATATTACTTATTTATAACTAGTTGCTAAACAGATGCCGTTTTATTAGTCCATTTCGCAAAAGAATATATTTATACGATAGTAAAATGGATAGTGAAAACCGCATCAAAATATGTTAATTTGTAATTAATTGATGGATGTACAAACAAATTTCTATTATTCTGGGATTATTTTTATACTCGCTAAGCTCCGCGTTTTCACCCGCGTATACATCCTGTTCCCGTGAGATTTTCAGGATTAAAAGAATCTTGAATAAAAATACTTTTTAAAGGATTTTGTGTGGTCACGGGACTGTACGCTCGCTGTAAAGTGATCGAAATGTCGGGTTAAATAATAATGTAAAATAATGCTTAATAAACCGTGCTTAATATTCCTTTAAAAAGTATATTTATTCAATATGAAAAGCACTCTTGTTAAAACAAACCCAAATAAATGCTAAAAAAGAATCTCTTTACGAAATTTCATCCAAATCCGTCTTGTACTTTCGGAGCCTATCCAATACAAACAAACAAACCTTTCCTCTTTATAATATTAAGGATAGGTTTTTGAAAAATGTATATTTAAAAGATTTCGTATACTGAAAAATTATAGCATATTAAAGTTACGTCGGTTTTCACTCAAACAGTGGACAAGCTCTAAAAATTTTAATTAAAAAACGTAACATATGAAGCTAAAAATCTTGTGAAATTAGCTCATTATGAGGGATGAAGGACATTACTTAAAATAAATGAGAATATGAAATAATTTTGACATGGCTTGCTTCAAAATTCTTTGCATATTTCACTCGAAATTAAAATTCTGATTGAGTTAAAGAGTTCACGAAAAGTAAGATTAATTTTAATATCTTTGCTTTTTAAGATACTGGTGTTAAATATCTACACTAATATTATAAAGAGGAAAACTTTGTTTGTAAGTATGTTTGTAATGAATAGACGCAAAAACCAAATGTTTTGTATCAAAACAATTAAAGGTTGTCTGTAATGTAATTTTTAGTTTAAAGGTTGTCTGGCAGAAATCGCTCTAAGCGATAACACCGCCTTTTGTGTTATATGTTATGTATTGTATTTTAGTTTGTAAGTTTTTATATAAAAAAAAAATAATTAAAACTACTGGGCCGATTTTAAAAATTATTTTACCATTCGAAATTTTTATTATTCACGACTAACATAGGCTATATATAAAATTATGCTACGAGAGCGAAGCCACGCGGATCAGCTACTATAGTATAATACCAATACAAACATGAAGTGTGTCTAACTTTCCAATAAATAACCTGTGGGTACGTAAAGGTCAATTAAATTAAATGTCATATAATTTATAATAATATATTTTGCAGGTTATGGCCACCTCAGTCCTAGAACAAGTTGGGGCAAAATAGTCACAATATTCTACGCTCTTCTGGGGATGCCGCTGTTTCTACTGTATTTGAGTAATGTGGGTAAGTGACAAATAACTAATTTAATTCTTGTAAATATCACTTAACCTGGGGCTCGCTCCGAGTTAGACCTCCCATGTATATCCCCTATTTATCCGCTTTTTTCTTCTAATTTCTAATTTTATTTTCTAAACTATTCGCCTACCAAATCACGTTAACGATACTCCAAATATCGTCGGACAAACATTATATTATAAACTAGCTGATGTTACTTGTGGATAATGTAGCTTTCGAATGGTGAAAGTAATTTTGTAATCAGTTCAGTAGTCTTTGAGCCTATTCATTACAATCAAACACACAAACAAAGTTTCCTTTTTATAATATTAGTGTAGACAAACAACAGACTCACTGGATCATCTCGACTCTGGAAACTCGGTTCGTTTGGTCAAATTATTCGCAATTATGTTTATGAAATGTTTTTATATCATATTTATTAAAACAAATCTTCGTTATTGACTTTCATTATTGGCCACACTGTCGGTAGGACGGAAATTGAAAGCATAATTAATTCTCGTAATAAATAATTTCATGACTATTCATCACTAGCTGATGAAGAATCTCTGAACAAAATTTAATCCAAATCGGTCGTGTAGTTTCGGAGTCTATTCAATACAAAGAAACAAATCATTTCTCGTTATAATACTAGAAAAAATTAAAATTAAATCAAAACTGGAATTAAAAATTTCCACTTTTTTCGAAGCTAGTTATTTTTTTATACCTACCCCGTCACCTTTCCTCAGGCCGGCAAGGCATCTGCGACACTTTGCTGTTGTAGATATTCATGGGCTGTGGTCAGTCACTTAACATCAGGTGAAACGCATGCTCCTGTTGCCCGCTGTTACTACAATATTGCAGTAGGATTGTTCCAGAGCTTCACCGTGCAAGATAATCCTAGCTCTTTTACACAAGTAAATTAACCAGCTGGTTGAAATGTATGATCGCCTTTGGGCCTCTTTCACCACCCTTCAAGGAAAATGCTGAGTAGTTACTCTCTAAGTCAAGTATGCATTATGATTTTTGTTCTTAGTAACTTACTTACTATATTATGTCAAAAATATATAGGCTACTGACCTTAACTACCGATGAGACTACTCATTACTCTTAAGGGTGGTGAAAGTGGCCTTTTATCTACTTGTGTCGTCGTTCAATTGACGATATTAAGACATCATCATAACAAACAATTAAATATATTCACTTCTAAGTCGGTTTTAAAAGAGCTTTGTTCCACACACAGGTGAATTACTAGCGAGTTGGTTCAAATGCATCTACGCCTTAATCTGTTTGTGTCGTGGCTGCCCTGGTTTCCCTCGACGACGGGTTGTGCATTTTAGATCACAGGTATTTATCTTCTATATGTATCTCTATATTATTGCCGGTTGTCGCTATACATGAAAGTTTAGCATTCTCCAATTATATAAGGTGTTTCATAGCTAGCGTTTCATTCGCTTACGGGACATTCAGAACATGTTCCTAAACACTTTGTTAATTAAATATGATTTATTAAGTCATAAATCATATTAAATAAACAAACTCTCGCCGACCCTTTTCATTATTTTTAACGTGTTAAATATCATATTAAATTAAGAAAGCCTCGCCAACCCTTTTTAGGTACATGTTCTGAATGTCCTGTAATCAAATGAAATGCTAGCTATGTAACAGCTTATATATTATTGCGTTGTAGCGACACAATATGCGTCTACATATTTGTTGAATGACTGACATGTAAGTTTAGGTCACGTACGCGTATACCTCACTACCTCAGTCATCTCCATATCAGCATTATGTAAAGTCGTTTAATTAATGGGAAATTGTATGTAACATTTACCGGTAAAGAGAAATATATTATGAAACACATCAAACCTTTTCACTACTCCCCGATCAACATTAATTCTTTTCCACAGCGTTAATAACGATCCATTTTCGATTGGTTTTGTCGATGATGATTATTTGTGTCACTCCATTTATACAATCAGGTGAATAATTGGCATGTTTGCCTTTTCTTTTTGCTTTTTAATTAATTAAGGAATGAATATTCATTATTGTGTACTGAAGCAAAGAAAATTTACATAAACACAAATAATATTAAATAAAAATTAAACACTAGCTGATCCACGCGGCTTCGGTCCCGTAGTATTATATTATATAAAGCTACACTACCACTCACTCACTCACTGACATCCATTTTCTCAGCCCCTGAGCGGAAACCCCCAAGACTTTTGCCACTATCGTATAGAGGTGCTCCTAGCGACCAGAGGAAAAATATAGCGAACTCCGACACCCTCGATCTCGAAAAAACATCCGACGGCCTGGCGAGACGGTTCATTGGCAAGGAGGGGTGTCTGAACAAAAAATGCTCAAAATTGCAGGCGATTACCAGGCGTGTGAAAAAAAAATCAAAATGGCGGAAAACAAGATGGCCGCCATACTTTGCCAAAATCGCCGTTGCTGAACCCTTGGGTCTGAAATTTTGCACACGGCCCTTTTTTGAGCCTGGCAATTGATCGCCATTCCCGAAAAGTGGCTCCGGGCCCTGGTCTCCGACTTTCATACTTTGGAAAATCCAATGGCCCGCGGAAACGGTGAGGTTTAGGTTGGGGGTCCGAAAACAAAAAATGTTCAACACCTT
>LQNK01001241.1:0-23152 GCA_001586405.1 Phoebis sennae
TGACTGCTAACTGGAGTTGTCATGTCTTTGATCGTTAATAGAAGCTAACAAAGTGCTTACTGGCTCGATATCTGTCACACATATAGCACTTGACAAGGTCGAAGGCATTAAGCCCACTCTATACATCAGCAGACGCATACGCGTACGTCATCTGCCGATGTCGTCCGCGGACGTGAAGACATAATTTACGTGCCGATGGATGATGGATGGATGGATGTGGCCGCCATCCATCGACAGGTGACGTCATCGTATGCTTCTGCCGATGTATAGGGGGGGTGTTTTGGACAAATGACGGTGCTTCGATTAGGCAATTGAAGAGATGAAAATTAAGTCCTGCGGTGGATAATCGCATTGAGGACGTTCTTGGCTTAATTATTTATAAATCTACAATGATTATAATTTAAACAATTATTGCTTCTCCTTAGAACATAGATAAGACGCAGTAAAAATTTGTCGACATCAAGGATAAACACTCCCGTCGGAAGAGAGTGGAGTAAGAAAAGAATTTCTCAAATACGGGCTTCCACAGCTCCAAAAATTTACTTCAACCAGCGATTGAAATGATGTCTTCTGTTTTTGGTGTAAATCTGCAGTAAAGTCCTATTCTTGCCGATCTATCTTTAAGTTTAAGTAGCCTGCAAAGTTTTCTAAATATCATGTTTTCTTATTCTAAAGTGCTAGTTCGATCTGTCTAATTAAATAAAAACATTACAAACATTCATACAAATAAGAAACAAATAGTTCATCTTTATAATATTAGTATACATTTATAAAATAAAAGATTTAGAGTAGATGTAACAGACAATCTTGTTTACGAATCCTACTAATATTATAAAGACGAAAGTAACGGAAAAACGGATTATAATGAAATTTGGTAAACATATAGGTAAGGGTTTAGAACAACATATAGGCTACTTTTCATCTCGGAGTTGCCACGGGATCGGAAATTACACGGACAAAACCGCGGAGCGCGGCTATTTTGGTAATAACTTAACACACTTTTAGAGAAAATCAAAAAAATCTGTGAAATAAATAATAATTGACCATCAGATGCCGACTTTGAATAGCTATTGCTTAAAAAATCTTTTTGCTCAAATGCAAAAGTAGCTATAGTTTAGTTATATTATTGTTTTGGAATCGTTTTAAAGATTAAGTGTTTATAGAAATTCTGTAAAAAATACTATGTATGCTCAAAATGTAGTTTTTCATATTAAAGCACTTCAATTAAATATGACTTATTAAAAAAAGTGAATTTTTTACATCACATGACAAAACTCACTGAGAGAAAGGTACACAAGTAAACATCTTAAAAGCCAATTAAAATACCGCCAACAGTTAATACCTCATAATTACAGCTATTGTGATTACGCAAAGCCAATTTCCCTTAATGAGCGACCGACAAAGGCGTTATGAATAAATAAGGCAACAATGGGACAAAAAGATTCCACAAAAAATTTATTGATGGTGTCTCGTTTCTTCTTTGCGTTATTCTGATGCTATCTTGTTCTTGGAAGGGCCTCGGATGTCTCGCTCGCACACGTGGGGAGTAGGTAAGGCTGTTTCGCTCTTGCACCAATCGATACCCCTAGACACCCACGACAACCAGTTGTGAATACGACGAAGGACAGGATCGGGGAAGCGTTGCGGTTCAAAATTATGTAAAAAAAATTGAAAAAATCGCAAAATTAAAGATAAATCAAATTAAATAATAACTCAATGACTTCTTCTTCTTCTTTTGTTCCTGGCCCTCCTGTCTCAGACGGAATTTAATAACTCAATGACAATACGTAAGAAATTTATGCCTTATATAAGTCAAAGTCTTAAAATATAGACATAAGAATTAAACTCCACAATCTTCTTGTGCTTTTTGATGAACTACACGAATCCATATAGTTTTGTCTTTATTCATGTATTTACTATATTAATCCTTACATAAGTTTGCGTCTATGGCACGCTTTAAAAACATCTTGGAAAAACACGACAACAAAGTCAATCCAATGTACATCTTAAAATCGATGTTTAAAACAATAAAAACATGAGCCACAACGATTCCCCGCCGCCGACACAAAATTCTTCAAGCTGGCCTCAATGAAATAAATGCGTGGCGCGCCCGGCGTGCTTTATACTCTCGAGAGGCAATTTATTTATTTTTTATTTATACTCCATTTCCCATGGCCCGTTATCCGGTCAAAGCTATTAGGAATCCTTTTTATTGTAGTCTGTGGAAGGACATCCTATGATAATCATTATTGTTTTTGTATGTATATTGCAAATATATAGCAATTTTAAATAGCTAAAATAAGATTTTTCTAGAAAAGTTGGTGTAAACTATACCAACCGGAATTATAAATAATCTATATATGTTATTTTTAACCTTTATGTATACCAAGTTTCATCATAATCGGTTTAGTAGTTTTTGGGTGAAAGAGTAACAAACATAATATATACATACAGTTTCACAAACTTTCGCATTTATAATATCAGTAGGATGGAATAACTGAATACTTTACAAAAAAACAAAGGTTACCAAAATTTACTTAACTCTCTAAATCCTCTGAACCGATTTGGATGAAATTTTGTAACAAGATTGTTGGAAACCCAAGAGAGAACATAGGATAATCTCGAATAAGCACTCAAACGGAAGATATATACGCATAACATAAAATTTAATCAACAGTTCAAATATACTATGTTATGTCAAGAATGCAATAGGCAATAAATTAAATGAAATATGGTAATTTGTATACTATTATACTCCCTGCTTTTACTAAACAAGCTGTATTCCTCTTTGATATCACACACTTAACATTTTCCATATCTTCTCCAGAATTAAATCTATAAAAATTCAAAAGGGTTTAACAAAACAAACTTAAACCAAAAACAAAAGTCGAAGTGAGAAATGTAGTAAATTTGTTTATATTATACAAACCTTAGAAACTTATCATACCTTTAAATTTACAATGACAATATATTATGATCCCTACTTACGAAAAGCAATAAGTTATAAGCTTCTTTCTTTTATTATTTCTTCATATAAACTATAAGAAAGGCGAGTATAAAAGTAATTTATCTACTAGGATTATGTGAACAACATTATACTTCGTAACAGTAGAATTTAGTTAATGCCTTTGATTTCATCCATTTCTTTAAATTCTGTCATTTTGAAAATGTTTATAAAATTTTCAGTTTCCTTAATCACGCTAAAAAGACCACAAAAGTACGGAACATTCACATAACAACATGTATAGTTATAGAAAATCAAAGAGACAAGTTTAAAAACTCTATATTTTGAAATTTAAAAGAAAAAAATAAAGAAAATAAGTTTAATCACAAACACAACTATACTAAGGGAGAGAAAACAACAAAAACTAACACAATTTTAAACACACTGAATATAACAATATTTGAAAAATAATTTTATTACGAAATCTTTTTCAATACATTCATCGGTCGAAATTAATTTCTTTATTAATTATGTACATAATAACAGTACATGATGCGAACCAATGAATGTTACAAGACCGTATAAAATATAGGTTAGTTACAAATAGCTACCTTTATAAATTTTGTTTTGATAAATCAGTTAAATTTTATAAAGCAAATATTGCATGAACATATGTAAGGTAACATACGATGAAAGCCTATCATATAACCTTTAATCCGCGTAAAAAGTACGTAATTTTTGGTAACGCAAACGTAATCACCATAATTTTTCAATAGTTATTCGAAAGTTATTGGGAAACAGGAAGATAAGGCAGTTAATACTCAGGGTATGAAATATTTGATGCAGTCTATATCACTACAATGAGAGTTGTTTCCCCGGGATCAGGAAGGATTGGAACATAGGCAGTCTAAAGTCCCCTTAAGCCCTCGTTTTCTGTTTTCCTTTTAACCAATTCTTACGTCTAACATGATATACATTTTAAAAAAAAATATGTTCGAAATTTAAAATTTTGCTTATAGTTTTAAAGTACTGATGATGATATTCGAAACCAGTTTATATTATATTACCTTAAAAGAGCAAATATTGGAGTTACTTGCCGATTCTTCTCGGTAGAGACAGCCTTTCGAATTGGTGCTAAATAAAAAAAATAAAAATGTAAATGCCGTTCTAAAAGCGACTCGAAAAGCCGATTTGGAAAATAAACATTTCGACATCGACTTTGACTATGTTTTATACGATTTAATTCTGTTAATAAATCAAAATGTACTTCCATCGACAGATAACAATACAAAGTATGTTACGGCTTAGTTTCTCTTTAAAAATAAACAATTCTACTGATGGTGTAGACATTCTTCAAGCCAAGTAATTATTAAGCAAAGGTTTTACACGTTTACCTACTTCGTGATGCAAATTATTCGTGACTGTTCCTTTCTATCTATTAACCTTTGTGCAATGTTTTTAAAAGCTTTACAACATACTTGGTGTTTATTTTTTCTCTTTTTAAATAAGTAATATTAATAGTCAAGCGCAGATTGTAAAAAATCTACTTTTAAAATTAAATCATGGAATTAAAACAATATAATTGTCAGTGGTAACACGAGATCTTATTTATGCCGTATATCATTTTTCACCTAAAAGAGCAGCATTACTTTATTTGATCAAAGTCAAAATCAAAGTAATTTTTTTGCTAAAATGTTGTACAGTAGATGATCAACAGTAAAATAAAAAAATGAAATGCTTTATATAGCCTAGAAGCGTATTGATCACACTTTGTTTCAAACTAGTTTATCCACGCGGCTTCGCTCCCGTAAAATAATGTTATATATATATATCCTATAAAATATAGCCTATGTTACTCGTGGATAATGTAGCTTTCGAATGCTGAAAGAATTTTTAAAATTGGTCCAGTAGTTTTTGAGCCTATTCATTGCAAACAAAGAAAGTTTTTCTCATATTTTCTCTTTATAATATTTGTGCAGATGTGTTACCCTAAAAACGTTCTTTCCACTAACTACATACCTTATTTTGACTGTCCAGAAGTCAATATACATGTCCAAAATTACAAATAGTATTATAATAAATTTTATGTTTGGAAAGATCGAGAACTTAGCAGCTTTAATATTTTCTCCAAAGCCTAAGGTGTATTTAACGTATTATCCTTGTAAAAACACCCAGACGCACTTGCATCAATCTATTTATAACTAGAAGTCGACTGCACATTAATATTCAGCGCACGCGAGATACGCAATGCTTTTTGATTCAAGCCGCGACCAGTTCGAAATAATTGACGTGGCTTAATTGCGACGAGATATCACGCAGACTCGCTTTTGAAGAACGATTATTGCAATATAAAGAACGAAATTCGGTTGATTTTTCACAACTATTGCATGTTGAAGAAACGACTCGCTACAAATTAGTTGCATCGCGTAAAGCGTTGTAATGCATTATTAATAAAGCGTTGTAATATCTTTCATTTGATACCACACTCGGCTATATGTGTATGAAAGTCGTCTATTTTTTATCTCACGAGCAAAAATCAAAACAATGTTCATAAGATTTGGCGATTTACTTCCATAGCCCGTTGATGATTTGTAACAATAACTGACGTACACAATATTTTAAGAATTAGGCACGTTTTACGTATATGTAAAACCAACCAAACATCGATCATTATAAAAACAGTGGGGAAAAAACAAAAGTTTGAAAGATAAGATCATGACAAACATTAATATTTTATAAAGTGCTTGAGGTGCAAGTGACAATAATTACAATGTTTAATAAAAGAACTAGCAAGAAAAGCTGTATTAATAACAATAAACTTTCATTTACTTAGTTAAACACAATTGAATAATAAGCAAACCTAAACGTTAATACCTAGACGCTAGCAAACCTTTTAGACCTAATAGTACAATTTTAAAATAAGTTCCATACCATATAATAATAATTTTTTTTTGTCTTTATTAAGCTAAATTAAGAGTATTGAATTGATATTGCGGACGACCTATTTATAAGGATCCTTTTTTTAGCTACTGAACCTTAACTTTGTAAAACGCTTTCCTGTTCATCTCAAAACGCAATACAAATGCTATTATGTCTGCAGCTTCATTACTCGTGACTGGCTTAACTGTTATTAACATTAAAAGCCAACATAGTAGCGTACTTACATAGTGGGTCATTTGTTTCTGAGAACACGAAATATGTTATTACAATGATTGTATACAATTTTGCTTTTTATGGTTGATGCAAATAGAGGTTATTTTTGTTTTGTGTTTTGTGTGAACAAACTAACTATATTTTGTAACTAGCTTTGAATGTTATTGAATTATTTTAAAGTAGGTATGCAGTTTACGATGTGTTAACTTTAATAGCGGTATAGACTTACTTGGGGTCTATTCACCGTTTTAGGTTTTTAACGCCGCTCTTTTTTTAGTGTCGTATGGTTTTTTTTTATGCATTACTATTTTCCAGTCGATGGTGTCTAATAGTTTGTGTTATCTTGCATCGATGTATCCTCGCAACCAAGCCATTTTAAACCAAAGAAACATCGAAAAAAGAAGATTTCATAAAAATTCTTAATATTTACTATTACTCCTCTTTACCTTAAAAGTATCGTTTTAGATGATACAAAGTCAACAACTTATCAGATCGTATGACAAATAATAACTTACGATACGATACGATACGATACATATAATATGAATAGTATGTATGTGCCCCGCGGGTTTACCTTAATCTCCCGTACCGGTGGGATTTCTGGATTAATAATTGTTAATTTCGCAAATGCTTGGCTACTCTACTCTTTTATTGCTGAAGTTATGCAGCACAATTACTCTCTGTAAACACAATTTTCATTTTCATTTCACAATTTTCCTCTGTAGTCTACGACCCCCACGGGTAGAAATGGTAAACACATATTCAAACCCGTCACCACGCGGGTTTCAAACTATCTCTCTACAAAATTTCATCCAAAACGATTCAGAGTAATTTAGTATTATTCTCTAACATTGTTACTTCCCAAATAACATAAAACTGTCAGCCCCAAAAACTTTCCCAACATTCGTAAAAAGTTAGTAAAATGTTATACAACATATTTACATAAATACGTTATTCCCCTATTTCCATATTGTGTGGGGATGTCGGCTGAATGGCGTCCCGAACCCTACTTTTTTCTCTAACTTTGATATAAATTAGTTTGTTAGAATTTGTATTGTAGATAAAGCAATTTTGAAAATCGAAAAATTATAGAGATTATCAAATTGATACGAACAATCGATTCGATTCGATAAAAATAATTCCATAATTTTACGTAAAAGTCAATTGATATTTGCCTTTTTATTTTGTCCATAACTAACTTAAATTAATAAACATATAAACATTATTTGATAATTAAGAAATTGGATCGAAAATGTTTTGTCTGAATTCAACAAGTTATAATTAAGATATTTGATAATCCCCTATCGACTTTGAAATTCCCATTTGTATTATATTTATTTTGCCTTCACTAAACATATATTTTACATAAATACGTGGGTATGTCACGGGTAGTCTCAGAACTCCCCACTTTGTTGTTCAACTTTTGACGGGAAAAGTGCGAAAGCTTGTTAATAAAGTATTAGAAACTTGGTCGGTGAAGTTGGTTTGTTTTGTTAGTGGTACATTGAAAATGTTATAGTATAGATGAGTTTGTGTAGGGTAACAATTTAGACAAACAATATTCGTAATATTTGTGATAAAATGTATTTTTGTATGTATGTAAAAAATTCTATGCATGAAAGAGTATTTATTTAAAACATTTCCTTTTTTAATTTATAACTTATACAAAACTAGATTTTCCGCGCGCCTTTGCTCCTGTAGCATAATTTTATATAGCATATATGATTCGTGGTTAATGTAGTTTTCTAATGATGAAAGAATGTTTAAAATCGGTCCAGTAGTTTCTGAGCCTATTCACTACAAACAAGCAAACGAAGTTTTCTTCTTTATAAGATTAGTTCTTTAAAATGGTGGCAGTATGATTCACACGTAAACTCTTTCCACGATCTACTGATATGTGGAAGGGATTACTACTGTAGGTAATACCGAATAACTTTAACATGGTGGACTTCAAGAGCTTATTCTTTTTTATAAGACCAGCAACATATTCGCGACTTTTGGCATTGCCTCTAATCACTTCAAATAATCGTACATACATATACCTATTTAATTAAAGAACTTTCCTGCACAAACATATAAACATTCCAATTAAAACTTAACGACAACATTTTAGAAGCATCATCTCAGTTAATGTTTTTAATTTTCCACGTTGGTAGTTTCACGTCTAGACGAATGTTAAATACAATGGGTTGAGTGCCATCTCCGCCGTATTCTAGTGCATACTCTAAACTCTTGGATTTTATGCGATTTCTCGTAAAGACCTCTTTGTAAAAACTTCTCATCCCTAATAATTTGAAATACAAAGCAAGGATTGTCACGAACTATTACGCATATGAAATGAAACAAGTAATAGAATAAATAAACCTCACTTTCGGCGAATAGTTTTTTTTATTTGAAACTAGTGTCAAAAATACTTAAAAATAAGTTGTATATAATTATTTAAACGACTAGTGCTCCGCGGTTTCCCTCGTGTATTCTGGTCATATCTTTATTTTAATGACTAAAATCTAAATGAATAGCGTGATATTAGCATTTAGCAACCCTATTGCTTTTTCCAGGTATAATAATCAGAAGGAATTTTTGAAATCCATGTGAAATTTTAAGTTAAATTTGTTCTAACTTTATAAAGGGGGCATAGCTACTTCGGCTGTGCCATGCGGTTTCACCCGCATATAATTCCTTTCTTCCGTTCCTTTGGGTATACTGGGATAATTTTTAAAATAAAATATGGCATATGTTACTCGTGGAAAATATGGCTTTCGAACGGTGAAAGAATTTTAAAATCGGTTCAGTAGTTTTTGAGCTTATTACAAACAAACAACTAACTGTCTTGTCTGTATTTTTCTCTATGTACCTGCTTGTGTATGGAACTTTCTTTCTTTCTTTCTTTCTAACTAACAATAAGTGAAGAAGTATAAACTGTTAACAGATTTAAAAAGATAGCAACGTAGAAGAACAAATCAAAGGGTCAAGAATCAAGATGTCATTGATTGTACATCACAATAAAGTCAGTGTGTTCATCACTATATACCATTATCACAGAAGGACGGCACGTGGCACCAATTTGGTCAAGCGACTGAATATAGGATTTGTTTTTATACGCCCCATTGTCGCCCTTGTTGGGGCGACGTAAATTGTCTATTGACGTTTATGAATAGCAAAAAATGTCAAAAAGGGATGCCAGCTGGTATATCGTTTTTTATTCTTCATCTGAGCCATTTTTTGTATAAAATAGACGAGTTTATAATTGTTCAATGTTCAACTAGTAGGTACAACTAGTTTTTATTGTTACCAGCCAGGGTTTTTTATTTTTCAAGCGCCAGACAAACTTTTTTCTTTTGAGTATGTAATATAAATACCTATGTCTATCTTATATTATAACATTGAAAGAGTAATAGTAATAAGATAGGTTTATTCATTAAACTTAATCGTTTTTAAAAGCAGACGTAATAATTACAAGTAAAATTTTAATAATTCTATTTTTAAATATAATATGTATTTGTAAAAAACCTTTTATACTGTTATTGATAACAGCCCTAAGGAAGTTGGTGGTATTGGTACACCCCCGTGCCTCGGAGAGCACGTAAAGCCGTCGGTCCTGCGCCTGATTTCTCTTCGGTCATGTCAGACTGCGGGCCTATCGGATCATAGGGGTAAAGGCAAGGAGAGTGTACCTGTGCTTACGCAAACACTTATCTCCCGCGCAGTTGGCTGGTCTCTACACAGATTGGTCGCCGTATCCAAAAATTCGGTCAGGTGGAACTTTTTATACTCGTAATAATTTGATCTTTAACCTTAATGAATCATCACCAGTAAACATTTATTAGGTTTAAACGTAAATGAACTTCTCGAGGTACATTAATTTAATGTAGGTATAAATTTAAATCAAACGTATAATTTAATGTAGGTACAAAAAGGTATAAAACTTACTAATTGGGTGCTTAAATGAAATTGCCAATTACGGTGTAGTCGCGACCGCGGTGTCACGGCGTTTAATGTACGAACCCCACACCCCTAGGGTTACCCCGGCTGGCTTTCCCCTGGGGATTTGGGTAGGGCTGCGATTTGAAAATAAAAATAAATTTTTGTTATAGCAATTATTTAAATTAATAATGATAAGAAAATTAGTTTCGAAAAAGGTAGTAGGACTACCTGATGATGAATTCTTGAAACCGGTTGTAATTAAATAATGTTTTTAAATAAATAGTGGATATAGTGTAAAAAAGTCTTTAATTCAATACTTAAAATACATTTCTGGTTCTTGACATAGTTTTCTAACGGCCGTTTTCAATATTCTATCTATCCCTTGTTTTGCTTACTAAAGCTCAATATGCTGTCGACGGATAGCCTTTGCCATGACTTTTGTCAATCTTACGTCATATAATTTGTGATAACGATCTATCTGTACTCTTTGATACATTAATGAAAACGGCCGTAAATAAATTTTTACGTAAAGCTGTAAAAAATAATAATAGGAAGAAGAATTTAAAAAAATGTATGATTAGGTGGTTGTTACTTACTTACGCTAAACGACCTGATATTCCGAGAGCTAGGGCAATAATAAAGCTCTATTACCGATACCAAATTGCCCAATGGTAATATAGTGATATTGATAATGACCAGAAAATGGGATAAACAAAGAAGTTTAGACAACAATTAATAACTTAGTCCGATTTAGCTCGTTATTATTAATAATGCCCTTATTAACCAATTGGTCCATAACATCACAAGTAAGAAAACGCATCCTTGCTTATATTACAAATGTGAATGTGTATCTGTGTATGTCTGTCCCTGCTTCATTCTTAAATTACTGATTGAGTGCCGAGTATTGCATGATTGGGCCAAGCTCGCACCGATGACATTACCACGATCGGCGTGAAGCACTATTGCACTGTGCTTCGTATGCTGAGCTAGGGGCCAGACCTGTATACCCATCCCATTCCTCTCCCATCTCGGACTACTCATTCCAATGTCCTATCATTAATCCTCTCCTTATTCCCACCCCTTCCTTAAAGCATCAGAAACACTTTGATGTTGTAGATGTTCATGGGCTGCGATCATTTAACATCAGGTAAACAGCATTTTAAAATATCAAAACAGATTTGTATGAAATTTTGTACAAACATAGTTTAAAGATCCAATAAAGAACATTAAAGTTCATATGCGGGATACGAGAACAGGAATTTATACGCGGTTGAAATCAGCTAATAAAATCGCTTCATGACATTTGACAACCCTACGCTTTCCGGGGAAAGTGACAGGTTTTCTGCCACCGCAAATCCATTTATCTTTATACCAATTTATTGTGCCTATCATCGTGCTGAAATACGACCGAATTTGTTCGGTTTTACACAACTATCTAACGGTTATTAAATTGGTTTTGTATGTAGAATTCTACTAATATTATAAAGGGTTTTGTGTAAGTGTTTTTGTAATCACGCCGCAACTATAGAACGGGTTTTGATAGAATTTAGTGTACATGTAGACTATTAGCTGGATTAGATAATAGGATCCCGAATTTAACGTAAGCAAAGCCGCAGGCGAAAGTAAGTATCGTAAAATAGTAAAAATAGAACCTAAATAAAGTTGTATTGAATATATTTAGAAGTTGAAATGAAATGCAATAAATTAGTATTAAGGTTCATATCTGCATTGGGTTCATAACAGGGATCCATAAATTTTCTTTTCTGGCTGGATGAATGGGCATTCATGCAAATTTACTTGTGCATATCATATATGTATTAAGTAACAGAGTATTTTAAAGTTTTACCCAAATTCTTTTAATTTCCAATCAAAACACATACATATTATACTAGGCATATTATACATAATACGTGGACGTCTAACTGTAGGCATGAACTCAATAAAACCTATTGCACGGATGTTCACCGAAGTTTAAAGAATTAGAGGATAAATTACCGAGCAAGGCGACAGAGGTCGCCTCTTACAACACCCAGAGGTAGAAATGGCGTGGCACATGTATTCTATCTAACCCGTCGCCACATGGATTTATTTGACCACCTGTATTTAATCCCTCCCCATCCATCCCTCTAATTTTCCTCAGTCTCTACAGATTTTCTTCGGATGTTGTCTGCCCATTAAAATGACTATTACCTTTTTTCATTATTATGGTTGCCATTTTTGTCGTTCGTTTTAAACTGTGTAATCTTTTTATTACAGTAAAGTAGATATCATGTTTTTTAAGAACATACATTTAAGGAATTTTTTTTTTTCTGGAACCATCACTTAAACCAAAACCCTATGCAAAGTCCCTATAACAATTGCGAGGGCGGAGGGCCGAACTAGCCGTAACTCAATTTACGAGTTGTTTCGTTAAGTGCCTTTATGCGTTTCATGGCGATAACCTGTTCAATGTCAGTTTAATCTTATTTCGAACAATTTAATGCTTTTTGGTTCGATGTTGACGTGCTTTGGTGAATGATGTTATCTTTTACATCCCCTGGTTCCATCTTTGCGTATATGCGTCGACTATTAATATCGTAAAATAACGAGTACATCATAAACGTAAAACTCGCACTTATTTCATCATAGTCGTACATCATATCATAATCTGTTTTTGACTCAAATTCTCCTGTTTGAGTATAAGTACGACCTGCTTTTATTTTAGTAGGAGTCTCTTTTGGGAATTTAAAAAAAATAGCCACGTACATGTTTTTAAAGGCAACCCTATAGGTATTCATAATGTTAATTCCTAATAACTAATATAATATTTGTTAAATTATAATTTTCAATCGATCGATCAAATCGAATGGATAAAGAATGAAGGTTGTGCTTATTTGGGATTTTATTGGGATTTAGACTTTATTGCTTTTTTATCCATGTATCACCAATGGAAAAATTAACATTGTAAACTTTTCACAATATTATCGAATATTTCAAATTTATCAATAACATTAGAAGCTATGTAAAATACATTAAAATCAAGTTATAAAATTACCTACAGATGATGATTGTCTGATTTGACATTTTTCTACCACTAACAAAATAAGCTCCGTTATATCATCCTATATATATATTTATTTATGTAATATTTAACTTGCATATACCTGTTTATAGTACTTAAAAATCTTAGCCTAGTTTATTACGTGCATGCTGACTGCTGTGTTATAAAATGTTTAATTTTTATATTGCAACGAATTATGATCTCTGATGTTTTGTGGAAGGATTAATGATATTTTACTTAATAAAAAAATCCCACATCTGTATCTAAAAATAGCCACCTTAAAAGATTGACTATATCGGATTTAAAGTTTATTACACAGTCATTGGCAATGATTCGTAAAAAGTAAAATGAAATACATTTAGATATTGGACTGCGCGATCAATTTCACGCGCCATTAGGGATACACGCTCAGTCATTTCCAACTAAGATCGTGACAAACCGACTTTGAATTATGGACCGTATTTAAAGTGCATAGGGTTGAAATTCAATTGTTTCCAGAGCTGGTACTTTTGAGACGCCGTAAATACAGGCTATTATGATATTGGTGTTGGAGGTTTTAATAAAAAGCGTTGCCTTTGGAACACACGCATATACATGTTTCATTTTCATTGATTAAATGTTTATACTACCGAACTTGTACGCTGAGCAAAAAAAATTCATAAAGTCTCAGTGACTTAAAAAATACTATTAATTATTTAAACAAATGACGATATTTTTTTTAAATGATTAAAAGAAACTAAATGTGTTCAAATTAAGTGCATAATTTAACATAATTCTAACAATATTATTCTAAAATTATCAAAATTACAAATTAGGTATATAAAAATGACAGCTTTTAAAAATCAGTATTAAAATATTTTATTTAAAAAAAATAGCGCAAGTGGCAGCCCTAACAGCAATCGTAAGTTAAAATAAAATCGGTCACAGTTTACGAGTTACGATCGACAACAGATTGGTATTTGAGCGTGAACGCTAATTTATCCTCCATTTAGGGGAAGGGGGGGCATAACGGGGACGTTAAGGAAAATCTACAATAAAATAATAAAAATTATATAATTATGAATTAAAACTAATCACAACACTTAGGTTACATTATATTTTATTATTTGGCATCAAATTTGGTAAAGTAACTAATGGAATAATATATATTTTTTTAATTTTTCGAAACCCTCATGAAAACTCCATCGTGCCCCGGGGTAGGGGCAATATGGGGTACTCAAAACGGGGCAGTACGGGGTATATATATTCATCATTATTTTTCAATATTCCGTTTCTTTGAGTTCTTCAACCGATGATCTTTTGGGTTTGAACACTTTTTCGTCCGCTTAACTTGTTCACGTTCTTCTAATTCCTTTTTGTAAGGGGTTGAAGGAAGAACGCCTCGCCCTTCTTTATTTTGGCGACGTGACGCTCTAGTGTGGTCTGCGGGACACTGTATAATTGAACTGCTTTTCTGTAGCCTGCTGTTTTGCTTAAGACTGCATAAATTTTGTTTTTCATGCTTTCTACAGACCAACTGCCTTTCGTAGTTTTCTTTTAGTACGTTCTTACCATGTTTTTACCTAAAAAATAAATTTTATTCGTTAATAAACAAACCATTTCTTTAAATTATCACTTAATTACAAACAGGTGTATATCGGGGACAGTAATTAGATGGTGCAACGGTACCCCATCATGCCCCATAGCTATGCCCCCGTTATGCCCCCATATCAAACATTATTTAAAATAATCAAGAAAAAATAATAATACACGGCAACATTTATTCTGTTTAAAATATATCAATAAGTATTTTTGGTAGAATACTATGTTGAGAAACTATAGTCATAATCTTAACACTTACCTTTTTACATTCGTTTTCGTAACCACACAAAATAAGATGAAATGACGTCAAAAACAGCTAACTGTCATTAAAAAAAAACGCGTGCAATTTGTACGCCGGTCCCTGTTGGGCTGAAGACTGGTGCGGAATGGCCACCTTTTAGCAAAAACAATATACATCTAGGGTGCATAGTTATTTGTATTTGCTGGTGGCCCCGTCGTGCCTCGTGGCTCCGTTATGCCCCCCCTTCCCCTACGGCGTTTCATTATACATTCATTAGATAGCTATTAACATGAGCTTCAATACGCGTAGAACAAATGAAAGAAAAGTGTTTTTTCATAATGCTAATAAATTATTCCATTGTATTCTCGTATCTGAGAGAGATTCTATAGTATGGTGTAAAAATCATGACCATACACCGCTAATAATTCAATCCAATCTTCTTTCATACTGAAATATGCCACTAGATGGCGCTTGTAATCCCAAAATGCATTTATGTAATATTTTTTGTCCCAATAGAAACTACAAATTAACTGTATGAATAAAAACATAGATTTTATTTAAAAGGTTAAAACGGCATTTCTCTGTGCAATCTTCCAAGCAAATCTTCTGAAGATTTGCCGTAGATCCAAATTGAACAAAATAAATTTATAGCATTGTTAAAAGCTATTGTCACCGGGACTTCGTTGATTTAATGGTAAGAGACGAATATTCATAAAATCGGAGCGCTAGTAATAGCGGAGTATGGGCTAGTAATATTGTTGTATTTGTACGACATCAGTTCAAATGTTATAAAATAAATGCAGGCGGAGTTGAAATGAGAATTTAGTTGCACCCGCGTGTACTTAAAGAGTATTCATTATATGTTGTGGCAACTAAAAGATTTTTTTTATATTGAAGTACAGAAGCCTTCTTATTCACAAACATGAATCTGGAGAGTATCTAAAATCGGAAACAGATATTTATACATTAAAAAGGAAACGCATTGAATAAGGCCTCTGAAATGGTATTAAATACTGAAGAACCGATATCAGACGCGCACACGAAACATAAACAGCCATTGTTTATCCGCCTGAATGTTGTGAAATACTGAATGTGTCCCAAAACACATGTAACGTGACTTCATACACCTGCTTAATTCCTCGCTGGATAATTTGTTAACTTTATTAATCGTAAAATTAAAATAACGATCTAGCTTCACTTGTTATTTTGGTGTAGGTTTGACGAACTTATTAACGGCCATTTTCAATAATGTATCAATGATTATAGATAGATTGTTATGTCAAATTATATGACAATAGATAAACAAAAGTCATAGCAAATGTATCCGTCGTTAGGATATTGAAATCAAAGTAAGTGCAAATAGATACATTTGTCTGACTTCAGTAAGCAAAACAAGGGATAGATAGAATATTGAAAACCGCCGTAAATAGATAGATTTCATCATCATCATCCTCCCCTTATCCTATTATTTCGGGTCGGCGCAATGAGTTTTTCCTTCCACTCGCCTCTCTTCTTTGCCATTTCCGCATTCTCTTTCATTTATATCTTCTTTGATACAAAATATATTCTAGCCTCTGTGTTATTCTGATGTTTAAACTATATTACAGTGACGTTTTATCCAAATCGGTAGACTTTGCGTGAACGAGTAATAAACATAATAATACATTCCTACGTACATTCTTCCTTCGGAGTTTCAAAATATACACGTACCGTGACTTCATGCTTATTTGCTCGCTGGGTAATTCAATTATAACTTTATTAATTTTAAAATTACGCTCAGATTATTGGTTACAGTTTTGACCTATTTGGTATTCAGATAGATTGGTATTTAGAAAGAAGTAGAAACCATATATATTTCACACTAAGTTATCTAAAAAATAGTATATTAAAATCAGTACTAACAGTTTATTTTTAAAGTACGAAGAATCGTCGAGTGGTTTCGTGCGTCACAATGGCGCAGTGATAAGGGCTGATAACGTATCGCCTATTGTACATGACATTTATATACACTTGCGTAGGGATGACGCATTTCGATTCATGGAAATATATTGTGGGCGGCGTGTTATATTAATCCTACTGATGTAAACGTGAAAGTTTGTACGCTTTGATGTTTGGGTTGCATGAACTTTAAATAAATTTGACATACGTCTTATAACCAGGCGCTCAAGTCTAATTTAAAAATGCCAAAATCGCGTCTCAATTGGATCGTCTCGGCGTAATTTGACAGATTTGGTATTCTGTTGACTATCTATGGCCAATGACGTATCATTGACATACGATCTAAATACCATTCGATTGCCGTTGGACAATTTGGCATTCTTCTACTGGTTTATTACTAAACTTATCGCAACAAATATTATAAATGCGTATGTTTTGTTTGGTAGTTGTTAACTTTTTTTCTTTTCTTTTGTGAGGTAGGTAATGTATAAAACCAATTATTTATTTGATTCTATTTACTTATTTAATTTCTGTAAAATATCAACTATTTTATGTAATTTAAAAATGTTTGATGTAAATTATAATGCAATTGTGTAATTAAATGTTCGTGTTAATGTAGGTGAAATTTTCGATCATTAAAGAGGAGAACAAAGACATAGGCAGAAATTTTATCTTGAAAAAACTTATTGTTGTTAATAAGGTTTACATGGGAAATTAATACAGATGAAACCGCGGGTAGAAGAACCATGTGTAATCCTACTCGTTTAAAATCAATGTTTTATTTATATTAATACACTTTATGAAAGGAAACAAGGCGGCGGAAGTGAGAAATTATTTCACACAACATTCTTAGTTATCGCGCAAGAGGAACTTTATCAAAATATGCTGGCTTGGTTAATTGGTCCGTAGTACTAGTGTAATTAAATTTTAATTATTATTTTATTCTCCTTTTCAATAACCAGGGCGTTCTGATAGTCTGTCTTCTTGTTGCAGATCGTTGAGAGCGGTTTATTTTTAATCTAAACATAGAAATCTATAAACACAAATATTATGACGATAGGTATTATACAGAGTCTAACATAGTATGGAATATTGGCGATATTGTTATAAATTTAACGTAATTAATGATAAAAAAAGACTTAAAGGTTTTTTTGAAGAGGCCTTTCTCTTCTTATAACTATATATTACCATTAATATACTCATTTTAAATTGTATAAGCTGTATTTTTGTAAAGTTTCATCGAAATCCGATCAATAGCTTTTCGTAATAGAGTTACAAACAAACATACGTCCATTCATAGAATTAATTGTGCTTTTATTATATTTAAAATCCGGACATAATGAATTAATATTCACCTCGTTTCAATTGTTACGCCTATCTAATTAAAAAATGAATATTATTCATTAATCATAACACCCAAATTCACCCACAAAGACTGATGAGGTCCCATAAATACCCGACACATCCCCACTGGTACCAGGGAGTCAGCATTCAACTGTATCAATAAAATAATTATCCAATCATCAACCAATTTACTGGGATTGGGTTTGCTGTCCCTCTCACACGTGTACACTTTGATACGTCTATCCCGCTCGCCGTTGAGGACGGTGACACGGTCGTTTGTGTGGTTAGCCGGAACACTAGTTTGTGTTAAAACTAAATTCTTTGCTGTGAAATAAATGTGTTTTTGATCCTCAAAAATAGGATATATTACTTTTTTATGAAAGAAAGGAGCTAACTTTTTTTAAAGGAGATAATATGCATTTCCCAAAACCATTTTAAAATTTCATAATATTCTTAATCTGAGTAGATAGGGTTGATTATTAGATATCTGATCTAAAAAAATCTTATTTTTATATGGGTGTTTTGCTTTTATTAAAAACTTTTTAACCTCCTTCTACCAGTTAAATCTATGAAATATGCTTAATTTACTAGATACCTGAACAGTTTTGAATAATAATAATTCATGATCTTTTAACTATTAACAAATTGCAAGCATTTTTAATAAACAAAGGCAACGTAGTCAAGAGGTCCCGAATCAAATTAAAAGGTAAAATTTTAAATGTCTTATTTTCACTGTAAAGCATCCAAGTATATTCGTGTATTCAATAAAAATTCATAGCCAAATTTTTGAAAGGATATCTTTCAATGACCAAAATTTTAATGAAGTCTCTTTTACTTGATATTAATGACTTGTCGCTAATTAAGTCCATAGGATAGTTTCTTTTCATATTAATCCAGGTCATTCTATTAAACTATTTAAAAGTTTTTCTGTTGAAATCGAAGGGTTTTTGTAAAGACGTCCCACATAGAAAGAACCCGCATCAGAGTTCTGTGGTTTGAATATTATATTTGATGGCAAAAATAACTTTATAGGGGCGACTAAGTATAAAGACTACTTAATATTAATACAAAATTATAGACGTTTGGAAATATTCTTTAGTTTGGTACTAGAAACAAATTACCCCCCTGATATTTTGTACCCCGGTGGTATAAAGCAATTATCAGGCCAAAAAAATCATTCACTCCATTGAGAACTACCGTCTTTTGGAAGTGAAAGAAAAGGGATTGTAGGAGAAAGGTTCAAAAATAGAAAGAATAGAAGAGAAAAAAGATCGAGTAACATGGTGGGAATATAAAATTATCTTTTTTATAAATAAAAATCGATTGCTTTTCATTAGTCTCGCTAAAACTCTGGAACGGTGAACCGATTCGACTCATTTTAGTCTTTAAATATTTGTGGAAGCCCAGGGAAGGTTTAAACAATAGGGAAATATAAAGAAATTGGGAATATAATAATAATAAACAAAAATTAAATTTTCCATACAAATGGGGCCTGTGTCAAATACGGCTATGTTCAAAATTGGCGAGATGAAATTCGCCGGTTTAGCAATCTACACTAATACTATTCTAAACATAAAAACTTTATTTTGTTTTGTTTGGTTGTAATAAATAGGATCAAAAACTTCTGACCCATTTTTAAAAATTCTTTCACCATTCGAAAGCTACTTTATCCACGAGTAACATAGGCAATATGTTATTATGCTAATAGCCATTATACTACGGATCAGTGAAATATCAAATTCTAAGAATATTTTCGGGTTTTTAATACTGTGGCTAACGTAACTAGCATTGGATAATTCCGAGTTTGATCAAATTTATGCGGAAGCGATAAAACTGAATATTTAAATTGCCGAATGGGCAATTTTAAGCGCAAACGGTTTCATTATTATGAAACAAATAATAATTGATGTTTTCCGTGTATTGTTATCATAGCTTATCTGTTACAATTATTAATTTAACCGAAGCGATGGTTATATTTGTCAGATAGAGTTATTCAATGCTAGTTACACTAATTTGTTGAATTGTTAAATGAAGTTTTAGGGGATAGTGTAAATTAACGTAACTAGCTGTAGAAATTGAATATTAACTTTTTAAATAAAATACTTTTTAAAGGATTTTAAACGCGGTTTATTATACATTATTTTACATTATTATTTAACCCGACGTTTCAAGCACTTTACAGCGAGTGTGGTCACAGGAGACAATCAATCCTTTAAAAAGTATTTTATTTAAAATGGAAAGTACTCGCGTTAAAACAAACACAAGATTATACTATTGAATATTAACTTCTTAATTTTGTGAACATTACTATTATATTGAAACTTATAAGGAAATGAGGATGTCACGACTCCTATGATAAAGTTCTCGAAACAAGTTAGTTTTGAAAGTTGTTTCTCCTTATTTATTCTAAGTTGCAATATTGTTAGTATGTCGTACTTATGTATACTTTTACTTTATTGGTGAAGTTTGACAGATGTGGAATAAAATAGATAAAATTTGCTCACGGATGACTTTAGCCTAAGTTTTGAAATTAGGTATTGAAACTAGAAACACGGCAGCTTGTACTATACATAAATAATATAATACACTGTACATAAGAAGTATGTATAATCTTCGATAGATGCATCAACTTTTATATAAACTTGCCTTTATAGTAACCATATTATTTTCAACGATGAATCAAAGTAGACTGAAAGTATAAATGTCTGAAAATTTTTGGGAAAATTAAAACTTTAATTGGTTTTTGTGTTAAAACTATACGCATTCTGGAATTTTTAAGAACTGTCATGGTTAGCAGTGCTACTTAAGTTTAAGATAGAAAAGAAGAATTAGACAAATGAACAAAATTGTGAACATGGTAATTAAAAATGTCTTAGGAGGTGAAAATTTTTGAAGCAATTAAATTTTCTCTATAATTTAAAAAATAAGTTAGATTCATTTTTTATTTTATGTTTCTTTAGTAATTAGTAGTACGCCCACCGTATGATGCAGTTTCATCCTTGAATTCCGGGACACGTTGTATATTGAGTATTACTATTTGACCCCTCTGCAGAAAACAGCATGAAACAGTCGGTATTATAATGGATCCGTACAGTAAGGGGGGCGCTGGAGGCCTATATTTCTATCACATTCTTCTTTTTACCCCTCATAGTCCCCCCCTACCCCTACCCTACCTACCCTCTTGCTAGCAATTGAGATTAAAGGAAAAGAGAGTGCACATGTGCTTGCGCACACACTTGTGCACTATAATATCTCACGCGAAGTTGGTTTGTCTCTGTACAGATAAGCCGCCGTGGCCGGAATTCAGTCAATATGTGGCGTCACGTGATTTCACAATTCCTAATTCGCGATGTCGAAATGTTTTCGCCGCTAGACATATATACCACTTCCAAACATCAATCCTGGGGGCCTAACGGCCGGCCAGTCCTGTGGTTCGGACTGGTCGAGGATCCTTCATCCTTCAGACACTTCAGTAACAGGTGTTCATGGGCCTCTTAAGTCACTCAACATATCAGTTGAACCGCCTTTTTCCTAGCAATGACATTACACGAGTGAACCCAGGGCCCGTCGCTAGTGCGGTTTCCACTGTACACGGGTAGCAAAGCGAAACGCACCGTTATCGCCAGTTTGCATCTGCGACGGTCGTTGCCCCGAATTGGCGGGCAAATCACAGATTGGGACGACAGGGCTGTGACGCGACTGCTTTTGCCTTATCTAGGATATTTTTTGTATGTTTTTCAAATAAACGATTGTATTATTCCATTCTTACGTGTTAATATACAAGTTTTGTTATACAAAGTAGAGATTAACAGATTAAGGTGTCATTTTGTTTCTCCGGTTGGAATTCTGATGTTTTTATTAATTTATTATTGAACAACCAACAAAGGACACACATTACATTACATACATTAGCTTACATTAACACAATATAGTGCACCTTTAATTACAGGAAGCTTACAACATTATAATTTATGAGGTGTTAATTTAAGTATCTACATCAAAACATTAATATTTATATTGTGAAATTATTACATTTCTATTAATTAAAACTGGATAAATTATGCAATAAAATTAAAAATTTATAAATTTATATTGCAGTAAGTACTAACATTTTAAATAATAATGGCGATGCGATTGTCTTATAAAACATTATTCATATTTAAAAAATGACCATCTTTCACGGTAATACTGATATCACAGATATAACTGTATATCTTTCTCCATTTACTTTAAAATTTAAATATGTTTTAACCATTTCATTTAATCCTACTTATGTGAAGTTATTGTAGGACAGAAATAAATAGGGATTACATAGACAAGACGGGAGATTGATAATTACGAGTATATGGTATTCAGGTTAAAATTCAAATTCTTGTCAGATTGAAGCCAATAATTTAATATAGATTATAAACAACGTATTGTATACTGGGTATTTAATTATGTTCTACCTATTATTGATACAGTAAATAAGGTTTCTTTGCATCCGCTTTTCATTAATATTTCCTTGACTACAGTAATATATTCACAAAAACACACTCAAAACCGCTTCTAGATGGAACCTTACAGTTTTAGTTTTTACAAATCCGTAACAATTAATACCTTCTATAAACAGACCACTTTTTTTAAACATTAGGGAAAATCTATTACGTTCACACTCCACTGGAATAATTAGGCAGGCGTCGAGTACCTAATATTTAATTAAAATTTATTTGAATTAAGTAAATAACTAATTAAATTAAAAAAATAATAATGTCTTATTATGTTTCTTTCAGTAATCACTTTTCAATGTACAACATAGATTAAAAAAAACAACATTGTTCAAATAAATATTTATTTTACTTTTCTTAAAACGGATGTTTATAAAATCTCTTAGATCAAACCTTTTATTTATTGAAAAGGAACTAATTGTTCCCTTGCCTTGAATTTGGAACAGTCTAAAATTATAATCTAGCACGCGTAGACTACAAAATTAACATAGTTGTTATGA
>LQNK01001241.1:23317-34492 GCA_001586405.1 Phoebis sennae
CCCTTGCCTTGAATTTGGAACAGTCTAAAATTATAATCATTAATACTTAAATTATATAAATATATTGCACAAATATCTGTTAAACAATTTTTAATTGATACTACTGTAATAAGGTTGCGACTTTCATAAAGGACAAATATCCATTTGCGGGGCTTAAATCCTGTTTGTTAATCTAGGGCTGTGAATCGCTTTATCATATTTTTCTTAATTAATTTTATTATTTTATTTATTTTATTATTAAATAATTTATTTTATTATTAAATAATTTATTTTATTATTAAATAAAATACTTTTTAAAGGATTTTAAACGCGGTTTATTGTACATTATTTAATTGTTTTCCTATTTAAGTATGTTAATGATATGTGTAGAAATATAAGGATCAATATGTTTCGTTAATCTATATGAATCAAAATAAAGATTTGATTGGTTGTTTGTATTGCATATGCTCTGAAATTACTGGACCGATTTGAAAAATATTTTATCAGCATTAGAATGTTTATGATGTCTCTGAGTTAAAGGATATAACAAATGCAATAGTAGATAACAAATGTAAGTGTGATTGTAACCACGAGGCGTTGATAGTTTGAACATTTTTTGTACTGTGGATCTTTTACATCAATAAAACGTTGCAATAAACATTTTTAACACCACCTTTTTTAATTTTTTAAATAACATCGCGATGGTGCACAAAAAATTATGAACAAACTTTAAGCAGACTTACCATCAGTTAACATTAAAAGGATTATACTGATTGGATTTATTTAATAGCGTCTGATTTGAATAATATATATTTTTAACGATAACGTTGCGTGTAAGTTTAGTAATAACAATTTTATTTTATACTTTTTACCTAAAAATTGTTGAGAAGAATATATAAATAAACATTTTATCTGATAATTCTTATAACTATTGCAATATTTGTATACGGTCATATTTAATTTTCGTAAGTATTAACCTTCGTTAAATTAACAGTATTTTAACCAAACTACAAATTGCAGTAAAAATTGCAAACAATTTTAACGCTCTTTAACTCTTGTAAACATTCTATTGAACTTTTCCACAGCCTTACAACTTACCCGCCTTACATTCAGCAAATTTGGGACTATTATTCGTGACCTCAAAATCCGAATACATAAATGTAAAAAGTGTGCCACCGCCAGCCCTGTCCATGTAGCAATTGCTTACAAAGAGCGGTCAACGTCCCGCGTGTCACGGCGTGGCGCGCACTAATGCGCTTACATTATGCGTGCTCCAACCAATTTATACAGACCTCTGTTTTATCAAGTGGAACACCCGATATGCCTTTAACGGTATATGGTGAGAGGGGAAGGGGAGGTCTAGACAAAATGGTCGTGTCAATGCAGCATACTTTTTAAAACCATTTTATGAAGAGCTCTCCGTTCTAAATTCAAATCCCTGTTTCGTCGGTGTTTCTTGTTGCAGGAAGGGGGAGGTGAGGTCTTGGTAGACTGGTTGTCGCGGATTGCTAGTATTGCGCTAACACAGCTATTTGCTGAGGTTTCGTATTCATTTGTTTATATTTTCGTTTGCTTTTTAAGGTGTTTCGGTCGGAACAGCGTTGTTTATTATAAATAATGTGTTATATATTGGTCTTGTTTGTGCATAAAATTTCATTAAGTATAAAATAAGTGTAGTATTTTCTTAGCTTTAAAACATAACCAAGTAATTTTTTTTAAGTCGACATAGGTTTCATATGAGAAATAAATAAATTTTACCCTTGATTATGAGAACTCTTATATCGATATTTTTAATATTTTTTGTTAAGTGTAAATATAGATCCAAGTCAAAATTTACAGCTTAAATGAAGTTCTTCCTATTATAAAAATGATAAGCTTAAGATGTAAACATTTAAAACACTATTGAATGAAGTAAATTAGATCTTTAAGGTTTTTCATGGTCCTCTTCAGCCCTTTCCTGCTCAATTAAGTTTCGAAAATAAATGCAAAGAAAATTAAATCAAATGGATCGTAAAAGCAAAAACCTAAGAAACTTGTACGAGGGGTGCTTCCCTCAATCCAATAGAATCGAACCCGCGCCCTCCGATTACTCGTTAATTGGCTCAATTCTCGCAATTATCCCTCTTTCTAATGATTTATCGATTTGTTAAGTGTTTGCGAATTATCGCTTTTAATCATGTTTTAAGGTCTGAGGATCGCTTTGGGTCACGGCTAATTTCTGTTACATTTTTAAGAAAGATTCAATGAATTTACGAAACTTTATGGTTTTAAGAGTTATTGTAAATTAAAAATAGTAATAGTATTTGTGTATGCATGTGATATAGTATATGGGTAAGTACATAACATTATAACCAAAAACTTTGAAACGGGTATGTTTTGTAGTTTTTATCAGAAACAAATGACATTATAAATTTTTTTCTCAATCCTTAATATTATAAATGCGAAGTAGCTCTGTCTGTCTCTTCTTCACGCCTAAACCACTGAACCGATTTGGGTAAAATTTTGTACAAGGATTGTTTGAACCCCTAGAATTGATATAGGATAGTTTTTATCCCGGAAATCTCACGGGAGACAAACGCAGGTGAAACGGCGGAGCACAGTTAGTTCTCTATAAATATGATATGTTATTTGATTTCAGCAATTAGGTACTAGTATTCTTATAGAATTATAGAAAATCATTGCGGATAATAAAAATCTTTAAATTTAAATTATCTCAAATAAACACGTCGAAGGACTTAGTTATTTATTTTAAAATCTACCTAAAACATCAACATTCTACTATAATATCATAGCGCAGTTGTGCCTATTTATACTTTAAACTTCTACTACATAATGTTACATAGTTGTTTCACTCAGTAAAAAACACCGGATATATGATTAATCTGGAAAAAGGCTCTGTAGTTTTTATGTGAAAACATTACAAACATACATACAAAACCGCAAATGTTTCCCCTTTAAAACATTAGCATAGGCTTAACCCAGACAATGTTACGTCTATAATAATGTTGTAATAATATGAAATATAATAGAGAAAAAAAAGACCAAAATGCAGTCGCAAATTGCTTGCTCCCTGATTCTTAGTTTTTATGTGAAATCGATATAAGGTAAGATAGATCATCCTGACAATCAGGATTACTCGCTACACAAGCAAAAAGTACTGCCTTTTCAGGATAACTCGTAATCATTGTCGATTCATAGGAAAGCGACATATCGTTGAGAGTCAAAAATAACTAATTGTTGATAAAAACTACGTAAGAAATAATTTGTGATTTTGCTAAAATTATGGTCATGGAGTAGATAAGAAGGATTCCTATTCCTTACCCTCTATACAACTTTGTTGATTATATCTATTATGAACTGTTTTCAGTAGCTTTTTTATACGAGAGAGAATAGGAGCAATTGATGATACATTAGCTGTGCCCCGTAATTTCACCCGCGTATATCTGTTTCCTCTTTACCGTGTGATTTGATTAAAATCCTTACTTGTAACTTTTCTGGTTGATTTTTTACACCTTATATCCGAAAACCCTGAATTCCCTCCGGAACCCTATTTTTTCCAAAATATTATACTGCCTATGTAACTCGTGGATGTAGCTTTCGAATGGTGAAATAATTTTTATAATTGGTCCAGCAGTTTTTGATCTATTCATTACAAACAAAGTTTTCCTCTTTATAATATTAGTGTAGAAGTAGACGAAGATAGTATGAAGTCAGGGATCCTACTTAGGGTTTTAGGTTTAGTTAGGGTACTTCTTTGAATATTAAAATATAGTATCGATTTGGAAACTATTTTAATGTAAACTGGTAAACTTTCTATAATGATACTAATATTATAAATGCCAAAGTTTGTATGTTTATGTGTTATTTTCGCGGCAACTAATGTCTCGTACATAAGTTGCCGTGTGATTAACAAACACATTTTGATTGAATTTAGTATACAGATAGATTGTTAGCTGGATTAGGGACATAGGGTATCTTATATTGATATATTATAGTCTACGGTTTAAAGCTAATACTATACGCAATTTTCTTGTTGAATACAACAAATATTGCATTTGCCTTTTATTCATTTTTATTAACAACTAGCTTTCCGCCCGCGGCTTCGCACGCGTGGCCTACTAATTTCTGTAGTTTAGAGGCGCCCAACGAAAGTTTTAAAAAATTATGGTCGCAGGATCGCTGATATATTTGCATGTCTATAGTTTTTTTTTATAATTTTCTATGGAAATAGGTTTGAAAAACCTCACAGTCCGCGCGCCTCCTTAAAATACATAAAATTGTATCCTATGCAAGCGAAGCCGCGGGCTGAGAGTTAGTTATTTTTTGAAAGAGTAAGAATTTATTGAGTGTTTTAACGCCTTAATCTATACGTTAAGAGTATAAAAATACATGTCTGCAACTCAACCAAAATCTCACATTGTCACGTGGTATGACATTTTCACGACTTTAGAAGCGTATATCACAAAAAAATATTTATTTTAGCAAAAAACGCATTGAGAAACCTGTATTTCATTTTTAAAGACTTATCCAATGACACCTCATTTAATTATGTATGCGCGAATTTATTTTTTTACCCTCCGTTTACATGTATGAAAAGCCACCCCTAAAAATATTTTTTCAAATAAAATGTAGCCTATAACTTGCACCTAATATAGGTCTATCAGCATATGAAATTTTATCAAAATCTGCCCAGTGGTTATTACGTGATTGACGCACATACAAACAGATAAACAGACAAACAGACAAACAGAAAAAAAAAATTCTAACCATGGTTTTGGTATCTATAGAACATACATATTGCATACCAATTACTCTTTTTGAAAAATATTCAATGTACAGAAATGGTTCGGTTACTGTTTTATTATATGTATAGATCACATACAAATTTTAACAACCACTCGCACAGTTTGTCATGAAAACAATAATCTATGATTTCGAAGTAAAGTCTAGTTTAAAGTAAAGTTATCTATACATATAATAAAACAGTAACCGAACCATTTCTGTACATTGAATATTTTTCAAAAAGAGTAATTGGTATGCAACATGTTTGTTCTATAGATACCAAAACCATGGTTAGAATTTTTTTTTTCTGTTTGTCTGTTTATCTGTTTGTCTGTTTGTCTGTTTATCTGTTTGTATGTTCGTCAATCACGTAATAACCACTCGGCAGTTTTTTATAAAATTGCACATGCTGATAGACCAATATTAGGTGCAACTTATAGGCTACGTTTTATTTGAAAAAAATAATTTTAGGTGTGGCTCTCCATACATGTAAACGGAGGATAAAAAATAAATTCGCGAGTACATCATTCAATTTGATGTCATTAGATAGGTTTTTAAAAATGAAGTGGAGGTTTCTAAATGCATTTTTTCCTATATTCAATATTTTTTGAAATATACGCTTCTAAAGTCGTCAAAATGTCATACCACGTGACAATGTGAGATTTTGGTTGACGCGCGGTCATGTCTTTTTATACTCTTAACGTATAGATACGGTAAAAACATGCAATAAATTCTCAAAAACCTTCAAAAAATAACTAACTATCCGCCCGCGGCTTCGCTCGCGTGTGCTACAATTTTCTGTATTTGGAAGAGGTGCGTGCACTCTGAGATTTTGGTGAAACCTATTTCCATAGAAAATTATAAAAAACACTATAGACATGCGCATATATCAGCGGTTCTGCGACCGTATTTTTTTTTAACTTTTTGTTGTGCGCCTCTAAAAAATACAAAAATTAGTTGCCCACGCGTGCGAATTCGCGGGCGGAAAGCTAGTTTTATAATAAGTCCAGAAGTACTTTAAATTTAAAATTCTTTGGTTAAATGGGCATTATATCCCTAACTTTAAGTTAACACTTTAATCTACCTACTGTCAAATAGAAACCGCGTAAAAATAAACTGACACCCGTATTCACAAAAAATCTATGAGTTCTCACAACACATAAATCAGGGCCCTATAAATCTATTCTTCTTCTTTTAAAATGGTTTCCCTCTATATAAAGGCTTCTGCCAATGTCTAGTATTATATGGGAGAATCGGCTTATAAACCTTCTTTTTATTCTTCTAGCTATACCTTGAGTGACTGTTTGACTTCACTTGACGTTTAAATTAAGTCTTATTATTTTTTAATTAAAGACTAGTTAAAGACTAGTTTGGATCGCATTCGAATCGAATTTCGCAGAAACGTTTTACTTTGCGTAGTATTTTACTTTACTTACACAATAACCGTTTCTGAATGCGGGTGTGAAAAAAAAACTGACAAAGATATCCACGTGTAAACTTGAACGCTGACGTCATACGCTATGACACGATCCCCATCTTAATTAAATATTAAGTATGTTTCTCATCACAAATCAACTGTGCTGTCAAAATAAAGGCGCTTCAAAATAAAGGGGCTTACAGACAGGAAGAGCGGCGTCCAGGCTTAATGGATTTATTTAGATGTCATTTTTTATGTGGGCGGGGGCTCTCGCTTTGGGCTGTCTGATTGGCCTTAATGTGGATACGACTGGTTAATATTTTAGTGAATTTTAGACATTTTATAACTGAAGGAGCATAAGTTAAAGTTATTATAAGCCCGGTGCCTATAAACGACGGAACGTCATGGTGAAATAGACACCAATCGTTTTCATTAACGAGCGGTTATAAACAGCCAATAGAAAACAAGTTTTGGTAGTTATGTTAACGTCATAGATACGCTTTAGATTAACGCCTAGTAAGGTAATGTACAGTCCGTAAGTGAAACGACTCTTTTATTTTTATAGGGCAATTGTTGACAATGGTAGTGGAAGTATTTAGTAAAAAAAACGTATAATAATACTTCCCACCTTATTAACGTCAAATGAAAATTATTGAAATATAAAAATAAAGAAATCAATAAGCAAAGTTACATTTTGTACCTTAAAAACTGCAGGGAATATACATATACAATATAGTGACTCTTTCTTAGTAAGTTTATTAACGATTTTAAATAACCTAATAATTAATTTCACACAAACGTTATATTATTTTTATTAATGAACATGCATAGGAATCAAATTATATAGTTGTCTAGAAATTAAATATTTGAAAAGGTGATATCCACACATTTCTTTCTTTAATAATTGTAAGCCCTCTGTTATCCCTTGAACGCGTGTTCCATCTCAGTAGGCGCGGCCTTTGTGTGCGTGAACCTTCACACAAGCACAAACTAATGCATTTCAAACGCACACATTCCCACTTCCCTTATCAGGAACGTGTGAACGCACGTACGGCGCTTGTGTGCGTTGAACATTAATGCATTTCGAGTGTGTAATTACGCGATTTGTATAGTGTCTTTGTGTGCGTGACCCGACATTGGTATTTTGATTGGTCATGCATTTTACGTGTTTATGAGCGAGATGTAGCTTCTCCTGTGGGCCATAAAGGTAATTTATCGCGCTATCGCTACCTAAGGGTATAAGTGAAGTAATGTTGGCGATAAGCCGACGTAAATCGTGGCGGTTGCGATATCAGGTTACCGGAAATCTAGTCAGGCAAGATAAATTGATTTGTTTGTTGATAGATTATAGTGTTGAACCGCTTTTGAACATTTGTATTTCAACAGTTCTTGTTTTACTTAGTAAGTAGTCTGACTAAGTGCGAAACTATTTAAATAATGTTTCGCATCTATTTTCTAGGAGATAATCTGTAAATATACGAGAACCAATTTATCATTCATTCTTTCAATTTTATGTAACCGCAAGATAAATTACTTGTGTATATCATGAATTTGTGCCAATAAAGAAAATTAATTATTACAGTCAAACCTGGATAAGTGAGAACTGGATAAGTGAGAAAACTCTATAAGTGAGAGTAATAGTCAGGTCCCGACATTTTTAGCTCCTAAAACCTCTATTAGTGAGAGACAGAAACCTCAATAAGAGAGAGTCGTTTTTCCCTCATGGACCTCTATAAGTGAGACTGCTACTCATCTTTACCTCTATAAGCGACAGTCAAGTTTATTCATTAGGTACATACTAGCATTCCGCCAGCGGCTTCGCTCATGTGGACCACAAATGTATGCATTAAAAATTACAGTTTTACAAATTATTATTTAAGACGTTAAATATCACTCAATTAATTCCCAAAAAGAACTAGCTTGCCGCTCGCGGCGTCGCTCGCGTGGACTGCTGTAATTTTTAAAACTTACAGTCGTAGATCGCTGAAATATTTCATGTCTAATGTTTTTTTCTATCATTTTTATGGAAATAGAAACACTGCTGCGTCTCTACAAAATACAGAAAATTGCAGTCCACGCGAGCGACGCCGCGAGCGGCAAGCTAGTTCTTTTTGGGAATTAATTGAGTGATATTTAACGTCTTAATCTATTCGTTCAGATTATAAAAAGGCATGTCCGCAACTCAACCCAAATCTCACTCTGTCGCCCGGTATATGATATGACTTTAAAAGCGTTATTTCCGAAAAATATTTATTTTAGCAAAAAACCTACTTAGGAACCCTTTATTTTACTTTGGAGGACCTATACAATGCCATGTCGCGACTTATTGTGACTTGTTATTGCTGCGTACCTCTATAAGAGAGAAACGCTACCCATGAACCTGCATAAGAGAGAAACTCGGGTTAGTGAGAAACCTCTATAAGCGAGAATAAAATTGTGGTCCCTTCAACTCTCGCTTATCCAGGTTTGACTGTATTTATTATTAATCTATCATCATGGAGCCTAAAGTACTGGGGTTAAAATATATTGAATACAGCCAACGATTCCCTTTAATTATAACTGCAAAGTCGAAAGATTCCTTTATTTCAAGTCCATCTTTATGTTGTACGAAGACTTTTTAATTTGAATCAAAAATAATAACAGTCAACACAATCTTAAATTTTAAATGACTGATACAAACCAAATTCTCAATATCTACGAGTACATATTATATAATACTTTATGTTAATTTCTCTCATATACGTTTAAACAAGAACGAAGTTTCATCACATAAAATAATCAGAATCGAAAAAGGGGAAATAAGATAAATATTAAGGATATTTATCTTATTTCCCCTTATTTAATATTCATTTTATAATTCGTTTTCCGCTCCGCTTATCCAGACAACCGTTTAAATAAGTTATACGTTCTTAATTTCCTTCCAATTTCTGCCATAACAACCATTTTACATAGATCTTGACGAATTCTAAAAAGGATTTATATTACTCATATTCCGCGACAAACTCAGAGATATATCATATGTCGTCACCGCATCTGACGTAGTCTGGCGCCGATCGCGCCATCAAAATCCCATTTACCAACCGGAACCTTACTGAGTTTTATGTGCCTGTGTGGTATGGACATTATCGTACAAGTACTCGGTATTTCAACTACTTATGGTAATGCTGTATTGATTACTTAATTGGTTTTCAAAAGAGTGAAAGAAGTATGCGGAGCTGACTGCCAACCTTCACTAGTTAAGGCACTTTAAGAAGAAGAAAAGTTTCGTACATGATAAAGACTCGAAGTAACCAGAACCTTGAGTTTTAAGACTTAAAGTGCGCCAAATATGGACTGGTTCCGTAATATGGACTACCCTCATTTCTCAAAAACCAATCGTTGTATTATGACATCGGTCGCCGCACGCGCAGCTCTACCCCTCCCGCGGCTCGCTTGTCGATTGCCGGACGGCAGAACCAGCGCACCTGATAAAGACTCGAAGTAACCAGAACCTTGAGTTTTAAGACTTATTTCTAAAATCGCGAATGATCCATTTCTACGACAATACAGTTAGAAGGATATTTCAGCCTTAAAAAAAGTCCGAAAATGCGTAATACCCCAATCACTCTGTCAAAATCTCATCCACGAACTGGAAACTTTCTGAGTTTTACGTCTTCTTGTGAGGTTTGGACACTATCGGCAAGTCCTTGGAATTTCAACTACTTATCGTAATTCGTAATGCTGTAATGTTGACTATTCTACTTGGTATTTCATAAGTTTTGTACCTGATCTAGTCTAGGTAACTAGGGTCTTCAGGCTAAATATGTCTTTTAAAACTTTTTATTTCTTAAATCACGAATGACCCAGTCTTACGACAATGCAGAGATAAATCGATATTTCAGTTTTGAAAAACATTAATGTCCAAAATTTAATAGTTATTTTCGTCCAAGTATTTGAAATTTCAACTATGTATCTAATTATAGTGATATATAAGTAGGTACATAGTTGAAATTTCAAATACTTGGACTATTGTATTGTATTGATGACATCATTCTGTAGATTCCTGGTTACCGTTAGAACTTACTGCGACCCACAGGGTTAATGCTACGAGAATATTTTAAAGCAATGAATATCCTTTAAAAAAATAAATATTTCTAATTCTAACTCTGGTATGGGATCCGTAAGGACCAGATTTAACCCTGCAGGAATTTGTTTGCTAAGCAGAATTTCAGTTAGAGGGTAAAGATGAAGCAATGCCTAAAAAATCCAACCACTTGCGCCGTCAATATATATTTTTCAAACCAAAACCTGCACCAGGGTAATTCTAGTCTAGTTCTAGTCTACCTAATTCTGTTGATTCCGTACTCGATTACTCACAGCCTTGATATTTTGGGCGCGACGCCTTACCGTAAAAGTACAATAACTATCTTTTATGTTGTCCGGTATCTCTTTAAAATATTTAAAATTTCACTGTCATTTATTTGAAGGGGTTTTTATCCTCTTGGATATTTAAATCCCATCTTATCTTATGAAATAATTTTAAGAGGCGATAGAGAATAATTCTGCTGCATAACATCTTCAGCAAAAAAGAGAGGTAGCCCTGCACGATTGGGTCAAGCTCGCACCGGTGAAATTACCACCTCCCTTATATACGAATAGCATAGATACCTACATACGAATCAGCATCAATAATATGCTAAGGCAATACACAATAATATTTGTGCTAGCCATAACTTTCATGTTATCATGTTATTCAAGTTTTAGTATAATATAAGTAAGGTATAAGGCTATGGACATAAATAAGTATATAAAAATAAATAAAATAGTGCTACTATTTGCTCAACGGCCGCGGATAAAGAGCCTGGGTGGCTTTTAAAAGATCCGCGGAAAATAGGAAAAATTGAGAGGACTATTATAAAATAAGTTATAAAATCTAGTTAAGAATTTGAGGATAGTGGTATCACTATCCTCAAATTCTTACATTTTATAAACTAGCTGATCCGCGCGGCTTCACTCCC